>JAQBSW010003369.1:0-84433 GCA_029291075.1 Eudiplozoon nipponicum | reverse complement strand
GAAACAAACAGTATTTCACTGTAATATATTGAATTGAATGATGTCATGCTTACCGCGAAATGTGATAACTGATATCGATGAAGGCCAGAGTGTATGGTTTAACTGGAGTAACAGGTGTTCGGAAATTGTTGTAATTCTCAATTTGGGTGAACTTTAGTATAAATTTATATCCATCAGGTTGGTATCATGTACCGACTCGGAAACCATAGTGTTAGTATCCGGTACTCATCGATTTCAAAAAAGGTATCAGTTACTAACACAATAGCCATAGTGTTAGTATCCTTTACAGACTCCGTATATATATTATATAGTGTGAGTTAGCATTGAAGTCGTATTGTCGTTGACTTTAGATTATGTTAGCTTCACTATTACAGGTTTACACATTCGTCTAGGAGATTGTACCGTCCTATTATTCCACATTCTTCTACCAAATATATAGTGGTTAAAGGGCGTAATACCGGCTCCTACTGATGAGTCGCCAGTAAGCACGAAACGAATGTGAATGAGATTATACTTTCCGTTCATGCTGCCTTTGGTTTATCCTTCTGGTCACAACTGAACTAATTTGTTACTAGGTTCGCAAAACCTAATACATACTTGCATATATATTAGGTCTTCGCAACAAACAGTATTTAACTGTAATATAATCTGCTATATTGTTGACAATGCTGTTCGAATGCGAACACTAAGAATTTTAAGGTATTCAATCAACTTTGAACAAATCATGTTTTTCTGTAACCTTATATTCTATTCATTTTAGCGATATTAGATTACACGATGTACTAAACTGAATCCCTTGAGAATACAGTCGCGAAAGGCGCACCAGAATATTGCTGGAACTTTACAATTAGATGTTAAATTGGGTACTAGTGATTACCTACATCAAATCAGATTTAAGTACCAAACAATCAGCCATTTATGATTTGGCTTAAATTAATCCGTGAGAAATCAGGAAATGATCGATTTGTGAAATAAGAACCGTAAATCAGTAGAAAACTATACATCTCTTTTTGACTATAAAATATATTATTTTATAAAACCATTTAAATATATCGTTAGGATGCGAACACACAGAAATTCAAGGTCTCGAATTAGCTTTGAACCAATCGGGGTTTTTTTAAATACACTATTTTCCATTCATACATTTAAGCAGCTATATAAATTTATATGACTATTTGAGATTGCAGCCAGGAAACCCACACCGTCTTTTCGCCGAAACGTTTCGCAATTTGAAGCTACAACGGATTCACAATAAAAGCAACCAGTAATTGATTATTTGGCTTCATTTACCACAATAGAAAGCAAGAAATGGACGATTTTTCAAATAGTGGTTTTTTAAATGAAGAGTGGGTTGTGATTCTGTTTATTGCAATATAATATATTGCTTCCAAAAATTAGTCAGCATAACATCGCTAAAGCTGGTTAAACTCAAGCCAAAAAAATTTCATTTATAGGATCGAATATAAACGAACCATGGTTTGCAAAATTCCACATTTCCTGCGCATTCATTTTTGGATATTGCATAACTTCATGTCCAAATTACATACCCTGGAGACTAGTCACGAAACCTAAACTGGCTAAACACCATAGGCTTTCAAACTCGAAGTTAGATTGAGTAGAAACGACTAATAACCTTAAATCATATTCACGAACCAAACAATGAGATCTTAATTATTGTTACTGCACTACACCTACAAATATTACTGATATTTCTTCACCAGAGTATACTGCTTCCTAAAAAGTATCAGCTATAACGTAGATCACATAAATAAGAATTTGAAGGTATCGGATCAGCAACGAACAAATCAGCGTTATCAAAATCGTTATTTCCTATACATACACTTTAGGATGTCACACGACTTAACGTCGTCTATTAATCCTGGAGTCTAATCAGGGAACCAACACGAGCTTAAAGCTAGAGCTTTTCAAATTATAGCTTAAATTGAGTACTCAGCCAAAATTATTACTGCACTAGAAATCCAAACAAGACGGATATTTAAAATAAGGACTGTATAATCAACAGTGAAATGTACTAGTTTCTTGCAGCCGAGTATATTAATTTCTAATCGTCGAAATAGCTGCTAAGATTCGATAAATAATTTTTCGGTATCGAGTTAGTAATGAACAAATCAACGTCTTCAAAATGCAATATTTTCTTTACATTCATTAAATATGACACGACTCCACGTCCGAACTACAACCCTTGGATACTACTGTCGTAAAAGCAGCATCAGCTTATTACCAGAGCTTTTTTTAAATCTGAGGCTAAACTCGATACAAGAGACTATTTACTCTATATCTTATTTACGAACCAAAACATTATTGGGCTTTAATTACTTCATTAGAGATCAGGAAATTATCGATATTTCAAATAATGGCTGTTTAGTTAACAATAGAACGTTTCAGTTTTTAGCTTTAGAATATATTTTCAAACAAAAGTAATCAACTATAACATCTAGACAGTTTTAAATATTCGATCACAACAAATTTTGTGTCTTACTAATTATGAACCGATAATACTTTCAAAAATACCATATTTTCAGTGTATTTATTTTAGAATTATTTGACGCTACGTCCTAAATACAAACCCTTGAGACTAGTCGCTTAATACTGGAGCTATTCCCGTTAGAAAATCAATTAATGCAGTAGAAATTTAGAACCTATCTATTATTCTAATAAAGGCAGTTTATTCGACAGACGAATGGGCTTCAATTTTTAGTTATGAAATCTGCTTCATTTTTAAGATAATCAGTTATGACATCGTTACAGCTGTTGAGAACAGAACCAAGAACTAATAGCTGACATGTATCGAGTCAGCCTTGAAGCAATCATGATTTTCAAAACACTATTTAAAATCTACGTCCTAATTCTAAACCGTGACTATTACAGTTGTGGAGCCAAAAACCTTTATCACTGGAACATTTTGCAATTTGAAACTAAATTGCATAAAGGAACAAATGGCGTCAAATCATATACACGATACGACCTACCAGGGTAATTTATTATTTAGCTTTCTTTGCTGCACTAAATCCGAAAAATGACCTATTTTACAAAACAATGGCTGTTTTATCAACAATTGAATGGCAATAGAATATATTGCACTCTACGAAGAATCAGCATTAACATCAGCACAGCAGTCAAAATTCAAACAACCCATTTGAAGGTGTTTACTAATGTTTTAAATAATCGTTTTAAGGTTATATGACTTGGGTCCTACCAATAACTATATGACACTACAGACGCGAAACATACATCGGCTTATCACTTGATTTTTTTCAAAAAAGAGCTTCTCTAGGATAAATAGACTAGTTAATTGAAATCGGATTCACAAAACCAGAAATCTGCCATTCGAGTGGTGAGGGGACACCACTTGTACCAAATTCCCAAGAAACTCCATGAAATGGAGCCGGCTTATCCGCTCAAAGGAGTCAGCCGCAGTAAAAAAAAAATCTGCCATTTATTATTTGGCTTCAATTACTGCACTAGAAATTGGGAAATTACCTACATAGTCAACAGTGGAATGCGCTTTCTTTTTTACATTAGTCTATATCTCTCTACGAACAATCTGGAACATCTTGAATGCGTACTTCATTTTATTTCTTGCGTCTACAATTACGAAACGCACATAGGTTTTATAATACAGGTACTCCCAAATGAATCTCAAGTAGCCAGGAGTGGTTTAATTTATAGTCACAATATCGAAATCAGGCGAGGAGTTAAAACTTGAAACTCGAGCTTTATATTAAAATTCATAGTAACATTTCTGTGCAAATATAAAGATTTTTACGGATAAAAGTGTAGCTCCTCTCCCATTCTTTTTCCAGAAACCTGCAAATGAGCATGTGTTTTCAAAATGAAAAGTAAACAGAATACTGAAAAGGTGTGTGTGAAACTGGGAACGGTCCATTCATTTACATGAATCACTTCATATTCAAGCTCAATCATCGAATAGGCTAGAGGTGATGCACCTAAATGATTGGAAATAATCCTATTTTACACTGTCTCACAGTTTTAAATATCTTTTGAAAATTCATAGTATCACTTTTATGTGCAAGGATAATTATTTTCTATCTTTGCACATCGGAAGGATGCTGTGAATTTTCTATTTTTCAATCTTTGGAACATATAAATTTTTTATCTGTAGACACTTAAGGTGAAAACGTGAAACATTTTTACGACATTTAAAAGCTATTCTTTTTACCTTAGCCCAAGAATGACACTATGAATTATCTATTTATTATTAAATGCTGCCTACTGCATCGTAAATTGTGTAACAAGTTGCGGTTTTTCTATTTTGAAGCTATTTGTCAGTTAATATCTGTAAATCTGAGGATGAAATACATATTCTTTCCGAAGGTTATCAATGCCATATTCCTCGAGTACAGCAAAAAACCTTCACACGTAAATTCGACTTCAACGCTAACTCACACTATATAATATATATACCGAGTCTGTAAAGGATACTAACACTATATATATATATATATATATATATATATATATATATATATATATATATATATAAATTGTATAGTGTGAGTTAGTGTTGAAGTCGTATTGTCGAGGATTTTATATGATGTTAGCTTCACTATTGCAGGTTTACACATTCGTCTAGGAGATTGTGCCGTCCTATTATCCCACATTCCTCACCCAAATATATAGTCGTTAAAGGGCGTAATACCGGCTCCTACTGATGAGTCGCCAGTAAGCACGAAGCGAATGTGCATGAGATTATACTTTCCGTTCATGATGTCTTTGGTTTATCCTTCTGGTCACAACTGAACTAATTTGTTACTAGGTTCACAACACCTAATACATACTTGCATATATATATATATATATATATATATATATATATTAGTTCTTCGCAACAAACAGTATTTAACTGTTATATATTGAATCGAATGACGTCATACTTACCGCGAAATGTGATAACTGATATCGATCAAGGCCAGAGTGTATGGATTTATTGGAGTAAGAGGTGTTCAGAAATAGTTGTAAATCTCAATTTCGGTGAACTATAGCATACATTGATATCCATCATGTTAGTACCATGTGCCTTTTCGGTACTATAATGACGGTATCGGTTACTGACACAATAGCCATATTTTTAGTATCCTTTATAGAGTCGGTATATATATATATATATATATATATATAAATATATATATATATATATATATATATACATATATATATATTATATAGTGTGAATTAGCATTGAAGTCGCATTGTCGTTGACTTTAGATTATGTTAGCTTCACTATTACAGGTTTACACATTCGTCTAGGAGATTGTACCGTCCTATTATCCCACATTCTTGACCAAATATATAGTGGTTAAAGGGCGTAATACCGGCTCCTACTGATGAGTCGCCAGTAAGCACGAAACGAATGTGCATGAGATTATACTTTCCGTTCATGCTGCCTTTGATTTATCCTTCTGGTCACAACTGAACTAATTTGTTACTAGGTTCGCAACACCTAATACATACTTAATCTGTAAACTGTTTTAGATTGGCAAATTATAAGAATTATCATCTCCTACACCATTGGTCTGGGAAGAAAAAGTATTCCGTGAAACATTTAGTTTTTTTCTCATAAATTAGAAACACACCAGTGTATGCTTAAATATTTGGTATTTATTTAATACTAAATAATCAACAGTTGACAGCTGTCTTAAAGCGCGCCATGATATAGCGCCTTATCAAAGGCATTCGTAAAGACAAACCTCTACCTAAAAGAAGTAACACTGTAGCGGGGAGTCATTTGCACATGTATAGTAAAAAAGCCAATTTTAGTGGGGAAACATTAGTGATGAAGTTGCTCCAGCTAAAAAAAGTTACACGAATAATAATAGTTACACAAAATGTACAAGTACCGACAATTTAGAAATGCAAATTACGCTTTCCACTTCTTGCTATCTAGTTAACTATATTCACTGATTCGATGTTTTCTAAAATAGTAAAAGTGCATAAGACATTTAAATCAGAGATTAACGGAAATTGACATTTCCATACGAACTAATACTACCGTAATGAGCAGAACTATAATTCCGGAATAGCAAGAATAAATTATTTACAGTTTACGTAAGTTTGTATGCATAAACACAAAACTCTTCGATCATATTATCAGAAAATAAACAGACGCAAGTCCAACAGATGCTTTCAATATAGGACAGACCCATTAAAATAACGTCTGATAAATAAATTCTTGAGTGCGGTAAAGATTAATTTTATTGTAGCTCAATAAAGATTTTGTGCAATTAATGCCCGTTTCCTCAAAAGAGCGCATTCAATGTCATTTGTTTCGCACACAGCGTATGATGAATCCTCAAACGAAATTAACAAAATTTAGCCTTACTCCATTAAACATTTTGCTATAATCTACAGATGTGTATAGATTACGGTTTCGATTTAATTTCAATCAAATAAATCAAGTTAACAGTAAAAAAGCATTATTCCATGACAAAAACCAGATTAGAACTGAAGGATATCTAAATTGGAATAACCAACAAAACTGGCCGAAAACTTTAAGAAACGCTCGAAATTCACCAAAGAATTGTCACTGACATTTCTCAAAGAATAGGAAAAACGCCTGTAAACTCAAATATGCGTTAAATACCCCAGCAACCACTCAAAAGTAAACGGTATATGCCTTTAATTCGGAATTTAGACATTATTTTAATGGAAATTACAAAATGGAAAAGTGAGGTTAAACCTGCCGATACTTTTTTTAGAACAATTGAATTATTCCAACCGACCTTATTTACAAACTCCAATCAAATATTAAACGCTTGTTGGAATGAAATGAAGAAGCCAAACTAGCTATTCCGGTAAAGTTAAAGGATAATCCACTATTCACTTCCTGTTCTGTACCAACAAAAAAAGCAACTATGTACGAATTCTGGCCAATCATATAACATAGTATATCAAAAGAAACTCTGGCCAAAATATGACAGCACTGCATTTGTAGAAAAAAACACGAAATTGATTCGTATTGCAACACACTTCAGCAACTATTGCTGACACTAATGATGTCTGGAGCGCTGATAATGAGTTGAACTTGGTGTCGGTGTGGTTGGTAGATATTCACGATTCGAAGGACTAGGGCTTGTTGGACTGGCAGGTGAATGCGAATATTGACCGGCACCGGTTGAGCTACCGTAGGGAAGAATACGCGATACAGAAGAGCCACCAGCACCGCCAGAATTTGTGAGCCCATTGGCGGAATTGTTCGACGTCATCATGTAGTGCGACGCGGGACTATGCAATGACGACGGTGAATAACCAATGAACCCGGCACAAGTACCACCAGTGGAACTTGCAGCGCCACCTCCACCGATTACATGGCCTTGTGGACTGGCCGGAGAAATTCCAGAAAACGACATTCCTGCTGATGACAAGGAAGCACCACGAGCAGACGTTCGCTGTTCCTTTTCCATATAATTTGGAGTCAGCGTTGTCGCCGAATAGGAGGAGAGTGGAGTGTGACTAATACCGTGGTAGGAACCGACACCTGACAGACTAGAAACACTTGACATACCCATACCAGAGCCAGATGGCGATACCTGATTGATTATAATTAAATTAAAATAAAAACACGAATAATAAAGAACTGGTTAAAACTATAAAGAATCAATAAAATCTTCAGACTTATAGCCTCATTTTCTAATGTCATAGGGTAATGTCAATTGAAATAATTTATAGTTAATAAGACATCTTAACATGTTAAACGATCATAGATTGTGCGGGCGGTAATAGCAATAATATAGATCAAGGTTGCGAGCTTGAAATAAGCAACAATCCCATTACACGTAAATTTATCAGTATAAACTAGGTATTGTATAATGTATAAAAGGCGATTCATCCAGAAAACCGGTTACATCTATAATGGGAACTCCTCACGTATTGTCCAGAAGTTGGCCGCGGACAGGGTTCCAAACTTGGCAAGTCTACTTCGGAGTCTGTTATTCTAACCACTCTGCCTCACGCTACAAACAATTTGTAGTTTCCTTCTTAGCCTTTTTTCGATTTAGTTTATAAGGCATTCTTCAGACCTAAAGTTCCAACAAACCACGCTCAATCTGGCATTACAGAACACACATCACACTGCTTGGGGAAGCAGGACTAAATTGAACATTTACATAATCAAACGAAAATTTATTGCGCGAGCCGTGCTAAAATTCAATGTATTCAAGGTAGAAATCTCCATATGAACAACAGTCCCATTATATACGTACATTTGTCAGTATAAACTAAGCATTGTATAATGTAGAAAAGGCAATTCATCCAGTGGACCGATTTCGGGCTTATTAGGAACTCTCCAAGTATTGTCCAGAATTTGCTTGTGGGCAATCACTCTGTTTCGATAAACAAGGATCAGGTAATTAATCTATTCCTTCTTGCGCAAAAAATATCTTCTAAAATATGTCTTCTAGCTCTTCTGTTCAGCGGAAGTATTTCAGAAACGTTTTTTGCGTGCGTCAGGGTGGCGGTGTGAATAGAGTTACAAAGTACGAAGGAGACTTGCCCAGTTTCGAGCCCTGTCCGAGGCAAACTTCTGGAAAGTATTTGAATAGTTCCCAATAAGGACGAAATCGGTCCACTGAATAAATTTTCATTTTTAGCATTAAACGATGCTTAGTTTAAATTGACAAATGCATTTATGCTTGGTGAGTGCCATAAAGTGACAGACGCCAGCAAAGGTCAACGCTCTAATGGAACAAAAAAAGTTTGCTTAATCGACAATGTGTGCAATAAAACAAGAAGCTTTGTTAATTAATTAACCTAAATGAAAACTGTTCTTAATTTTACAAAAATTGCCATGAATAAAATCTAATGATCCACTAAAATATAGTAAATGTGCGAAGCTACATGTATATACAATGGGATTAGTGTTTATATCAAGCCCGAAACCTAAGAAGGATTCTTAAATGTTGAGTTGAAATGCGCAGTGCAGTCCTTCTTGTTGTGAATTTGACCGCATTTATCTTGTACGAGAAAATTGATAGCACTCGAAATAAGGTCTCGAAAATTTGGAACAAAAAGAGTGGAAAATCTTGTTCCAACGTCATTTTCAGACAGAGAGCTGATGGAGGGCTTATAAATGAAAGGAAAAGTGAGAACCCACCAATCAATGCCAGTAATCGGTGCACCTGGAAATGTACAGGATTCAAAATTTTACCGACCTACGAGTGCTATCAATTGTCCCGCACAAGAAAAATGCTGTCAGATCCACCTAAGAATGATGTTTTTTGTATTTAGGTATCGCGTGAATGCATATGGGAGTACGTGTGACCGGCGAGTCGAAACCTGCCCTATCGAAGTTGGATCAATGAGCTTTAACCAAAATTATAGGAGAACTATCAATTATTATGTGAAATCACAAATGCGCCAAGATGTAAGAAACAATACTCTCTATTAATTTGGTCAGTTGCAGCGTGAAAAAGGTCAAAGAACGGTGTGGTGTTACCAAGTGGACTGCATTTTGAATATTAGAATTAAACCATGAGATCACTAGTCTTGCACTCTTACGGGTGTAACCTTTCATTAGAGTTGCTTCGGTAGCCTAGCTAGAAGTAAGTGTGTCATTATTCGGCAACGACGAAGTCTTAGCAAACGTCATTCCTTAATTAGATGCAGCGGTTAAAACACATGGAATATCGGCCGGTTGGAGCTGATTAGCTTGTAATTTTTCAGTGTCAAGACTGTGACAGATGTAATCGAACAACTACGTAACAGCAGCATACAGAAGAACGGAAAATATACTTGACTTGAAGACTGGATTGTACTGATAAAAAAAGGGTTGGGGGTTGTCATAACTTGCCTGAAGCAGCTGAAGACGATTAGATTTGTTGTACCACGGAGCCATGATAGAAAAATTCGTTGACAACAGAAAGTAGAACGCGGATCAGCATATTCTAATGCTAGTTGCTTTAGTCGGCCATAAAAATATTTTTATAGATATTTGGCTTTGGACCACACCAAATACAACTGGTGGCTGACAATGTTTTTTTTAAATAGAACAACACCGTTGGCGCGTTCTTGGACAAACCGGTCACCATTAACTATCTATATTCATGAAAGCGCAGCAGACACCAAAACCACTAAATCAGTAACAAAGTTAAACTAGGAAAGAGCGATAAATCATTCTTGTGAACGAAAAATTAAACGAATCGTACTTATGCACATACACACCAATAAGTTAGTATAAGACTTCCGGTAGAGGAATAGCCTTGTTTGGAATACCATTATTAAGCATAACTCGTCATAACGTACTGCGCGCCGAGTTGTAAGCGGCCGAAAAATTGAGAAAGGTAACTATGGTGGATGGTTATTACAAAGACCTAACTTACTAGTCCGATGGAATGCATGTATTTGTTCCAAGTAACCCTTATCTGATCGAAGCCCTGCTAGGTTTATCCAAGTACGCATCCATAGCTTTTGAAGAATTCTTTTACGGATAACAGCAGTGGTCGTATTTGATAAGTAGAATGTAAATTGATATTGAAACTGGATTGTCACAACGACAGCCCTCCACTAAATTGGGACGGATACTGCCTTTCAATTGATGGCACGAAGCTTTCGCTGGTCCTTTGGAAGTTATTTCTCCAAGCTTAAATTTTTCCAAAAGGAGACTGTGGTTTCCCACAGATATGTGGTCTCTCATCATTTATAAATTCTGCTAGTTCAATAAAAGAAGGCATGATAATATTGATCCCATAGCAATGCGTAAACTGGAGGCGCCAAACTCTTGGCAGAACACCCACTTATAGCATGTCATTTGTAAAAAGAGTTCGAAGATGCTACATTTTAGCGTTACTTTCACTCAGTAGCAACAATATGTTACAGCTAAACCTCATCGACTGCATGACAGGCAAACCTCGAAATGCTTGCAAGAATAGGTGCAATTTTCACTAAATTTCACAGAATATGAGCTGTTGTGCTACGCGCGATTTTAAACTTGTTCAGGCTCCATCATTGAGAAACAAGCCAACGTTTGTTCGTGCTCACTCTCCATAACATTCCAAATGCTGTCTGGCACGCAATCGGTTGCAGCTAAAAGAAGCTCAATAGAAACAGGCCTCTCTGCAGCCTTGCAGCACATCGTCATCCACATTATTAAACGGAAAATCACGCGTGATTTCGGCAGCCATCTGGAACGGAGATTCAAACGGATATTTGTGTTCAAAAGACTGATAAGGTATAATTGTCAAGCCAGTGCACCACCAAAGCTCTTGTCACACATTCTGAACAGGGACAAGACATAGAACAATTACGAAAATGTAGAAAAATTAGGTACGGTGACATGCCGAAGACTCGTCTGTCCTAACGTCGCAACACATCTACGTGCAGAGTCTATATGATTACTGCTTCGTTACCACTACACAGTATTGCCTAACCTGGCGTTTGAACCACCGACAATCATTAGTATTTTAGAACGCTGTTCAAAGTCAGAAACCACGTGTGATAGACTTTCTGAGAATAGTTTTTTTATCGATTTACGGCTAATGCCTTCGTCGCAACACTATATGACAGAAGAGTTAAAACATTTCTGGCGGGGCCTCTCGCATGAGAACGGAAAAGAAATCACCTTTCTCCGCTCGTTAGGATGTAATGAGACACATTGTACAGTACCAAAAGAAATTCTAGTCTCTTAGGCACAAGCAATGCAAACACCGCGCTTATGCAGTTCGCCAGTCACGAAATTCCGGTTGGCTCCAGACACAAGAATTCGCACATTCCAAAAGCCGACTAATAGCATATCTATGTGATGGTTCGACCCATTAGGACCAGTAAAGCCAGTTGGAAATCTCCTCCACGAATACTCGCGTGTGTTCTGCTCCAGTAAAAATGAGGTAGCGCTGCAAGTCGCAATTTCATGGGAAGCGGATAGGCCTATAAGGCATCATTGGCACTCTGAATAGAAACTTACAGACCGCACCGTTTAACTTGATTGTCCTGCGAGTTCCAGACGATTTTGACATTTTATCGGTATCGCACACTGCTTTTATTCCTGTGCATCAATTTTAGAAATCAGAATTATTTTATTATCCTTTTCATGCATAAACTTTGAAACTGGCTCGATACTTGTAAATGCACTTATCTGCCCGATCTATGTTAGTAGAAAGTGCATTTCACTTTTCACTTCCATTTTCTGTTTGGTTTGCTTATCGAAAATATATGCATTCTTTTATAGATGTTTGAGTAGAAAATTAGAAAATGCTCTAGTATCTGATCATAATTCATTTAATCGTAGCCCATCGGAAAGGTAGGATTTACAATCGTTATTTGCCATTTAAAAGTTCTTTAGCTATTAATAAGCAAGGCCCGTAGCCATAGAAATTCCGGCTTGACAACCGGCGGGCTCAAGCTAGTCGACCCGGGATTGATAGCATGAACCTTGCCGGACCATAAAGGGACAGCCATCATCCCGTTTCATGTGAAGTCTCGAGTTTGGTCTAACTGCAATTTAACGTTCTGTTAAATGCGTAGTGACGGAATGAGAGCAAACGTTCCAGACGTGAAGGGAAAGTTTCGGCTGCTGAAGGAAACTCTGGCCACTGGCATCTGGGCAGATAGTGCTCATCAGCCTTGGTTGGCAGACTATCTAGAAGGAAAACTCAGAATAAAGACCATCACTAGGAAAGGGCGACCTAGTGTTCTTTTACAGTCCACATATAACCATGACAAGTACAACTTACAATAATTACATACTGCATCGGCCGTCGCGCAGTATAAAAAGGGTCGCCTTATCTGCTGAGCCGTGCAGGGTGGATAAGCGGAAAAAGGCTACTGCAGGCAACTTTATCTCCGATTCTGCCTCCTTTCCTTTCTCTTCCTCTTCTCAATCTAACAATAACACTCTTTTAGATACTATAAATATGGTTGGTTTAGATCATAACACTGAGCCCAATACTAGGTTGCCAAATATCGAAAATGGTTCTAGTAGACGATCATTCATTAAGCCTAAGTTAGGTTTTAACGTAGGCGCATTTAATGTGCGCACATTAAAACAACTTGGACAGCAAGAATCTCTTGCTCGTACGTTGGATAAATTAGAAATCGACATATGTTGCGTATCTGAAACCAGAGTACAGGATCCTACGTGTATTACAGAACTAGTTGCACCATCCCTATCTACGCGTTATTGGCTTCGAACATCTGGTTCCACAGAGTCCTCTCAAGCCGGTAAATGGGGCGTTGGTATTGCCCTTAGCGCGCGAGCTGAAGCTTGCTTAATTGAATGGATCCCTTTAAATAGTCGATTGTGTGCGGCACGTTTAAATACATCTACTAAAATCAAAGCAAAAACCGTTATCATCGTTGCCTCTTCGTTTTATCTGCATATGCTCCTACCGATTGCAGCACAGAAGAAAGCAAATACGCATTTTACTCCGAATTAAGCTCCTTACTAAGTAAAGCACGAAGTGGAAGATACACTCTAAGCTCGACTCGCAATGATAATGGTGAACGGCTTTTGGATAGCTGCGCTGAACATAGACTATATTTAAGTAGTACAAATTTCAGACGTAGTGTTAGACGTTGTGCTACATGGCGTCCTCCAGCGCCCGGACAACGGTGGACTCAAATAGATCATGTAGCAATTAGTTATAGATGGCGTGGTTGCATCCAGGATTGTCGCTCTTTTTGGAATACTTATGTGGACTCGGACCATTGTAGATTTTCTCTAAAATTTTCCGGGAAAATAATTAAGAATAATCCCCAAATTGATGTAGGCAAACTCGAACAACCGTCCTTCCGACAAAACTATGAAAATATTCTAAAGGCTAATCTAACTGGTCTGAATAGCGAAAATCCGAATATACTTTGGTCCAAGATAAGTTCCACTTTGCACAATGCAGGTACTACTGTATGTGGCATAGCAGGTCCCCGTAGAAATAATCACTGGCTCTCTGTAAAATCTATGGAGATACTCGAAATAAGGCGCCAAATTCCACCTGGCTCGACTCATAATAATACCGTCGCAATATAAGATGCCAACTTAAGCGCAGTCTAAAAGGCGATCTCGAAAACTTTTGGAGCAGGAAGGCTGAAGAAATGGAAGTAGCTTTCGCGTCATGTAATAGTCGCTGTTTGTTCCAACTTATACGCACAACAGGTCCGAGAAAGTTAAAAGTTAGCGAAACTATAAATGATAGTAACAACGAATTAATAACCGATAAAATAAGTCGTCTTGACAGGTGGGCTGAACACTTTAGAGATCAATTTTCTTGGCCACCCGCGTCAGTTCCGCTTCCAGAAAGCATGTCTGCATCAACAGTGTGGAATGTTAGTCCCGAAGAACCATCCGAGTTAGAAGTACGCGATGCAATCCTATCTCTTAAACGCCGCAAAGCCGCCGGCCCCGATGATCTGCTTCCGGGATTGTTTAAGGATGGTGGCGATATAATTTCAGGAGCGTTGACCAAACTTTTTCATACTATATGGAATGAGGAAACCGTACCACTTGACTGGAATGAGTCGACCATCATTCCCATCTTCAAAAAAGGCAATCGTAATTCGTGCGATAACCATCGTGGTATAAGTTTGACTCCGGTCGTATCAAGGTTATTTGCTTCGATTATCCTACGTCGTCTTAGCGCTTCACGTGAATCACATACAAGAGAAGAACAGGCCGGATTCCGCGTAGGACGAGGTTGTATAGATATTATTTTTACATTAAGGCAAGTTCTCGAACGGAGACATTTATATCACCGTCCCACAATAGTCGTATTTCTAGACTTCAAGGGTGCATTTGATTCGGTGGATCGCAATGTTTTATTCCATATCTTGTCGAAAAGCGGTGTGCCCACTAAATTTGTTAATATTATACGAGCTCTCTACACAAATACTTCTGGTCGCGTTCGTCAAGGTTGTCCACTTTCCCCATTTTTGTTTAATTTTGTAATCGATGCTATTATGAACAACACTCTCTCACACATTCAGGACGCTGGAGTTGAAGTTATCCCGGGAGATAAACTAGTCGATCTTGACTATGCGGACGATATCGTACTATTATTCGACAATCAGCATGCTGCCCAGACCACCTTAAATAGATTATCAAACGTTGTTCCGTCTTTCGGTATGAAATTCGCACCCTCTAAATGTAAGATACTGTTACAGGATCACCCACCACTCACTCCAACGTTGCGACTGCAGAATGAAGATCTTGACATAGTCGACAGGTTTACATATCTTGGGAGCTCTATCAATAACGTCGGCAATATGTCCGACGAGGTGAGAATACGGATCGCGAAAGCTAGAGTAGCTTTCTCGAACCTTCGTCATTTATGGAGAAACGCGAATATATTTCACTTTGCCTTTAAGGTCGTGTTTACAATGCATCTGTACGCGCAGTCTTACTATACGCTAGTGAAACTTGGCCTCTTAGATTTTGATGATCTGAGACGCTTACAGGCATTCGATCATCGTTGTTTGAGAAGTATAGCAGATGTTGGTTACCAACAACGAATAACTAACGTTGACATCCGTTGACGTATTTTTGGATCTGACAATAAGTACTCGTCGCTAGAAAAACAAATAAGGCTCCATCAACTTCGTTGGCTTGGTCACGTTTGGCGTATGCCCTCATTTCGATTGCCCAATAGGGCTCTGTTCTCTCATCCAGCACCAAATTGGCGTAAAAAACAAGGTGAGCAGATTTTGACATGGCAGAAACAATTAAAGTCACTTACATCCAAATTGGGTAGTATAGGACCCACTCGTCTGCCGGGATTGGTTCCTCGTGCGCATTACAGTTATTGGTTAGAAACCCTTAGCGATATGGCATCGAATCGAGCTCAGTGGCGATCTTGTTGCAGATGTCTAGTAGAATCATCTTCGTAACTTTCTTTTCTTGGTAGGGCAAAGTTAGCTGCGAGGTTCGGTTTGTTTATGACGTGATACAGTGAAATCCGCAAGGAAGCTGTATTGCTGATGTCGCCTTGCCCGAATGCTAACTTGGCCATAATGGTGTTGTAGCGAGGTTTAGTTTGCCTCATTTCTGTGAGTTATCCTGATAAATTTATTCATAGTAGCAAGGTATTCCTTCTCTCTACCCCTCTCTCTCGTAAATCTCAATAATAATTTGTCTAAATTCACTTATATACTTTTTTTTCACTCCTTATGGTTATATGGCAGTGAAACATTAGTCACTTGACTTTTGTGTGGCTGGACATGATGATGAAGCAAAAGAAACCTCCCAAGATATACGTTTTCAATTAGCGTTTTGCTATTTTGCTATAGAATCTGGAAGGCCTGAAATATTAAAACAGTTCATTAATGCATTAAAAATAAAATCAAACTGAAGCAATAATCGTTGGAAGACCTAATTCGTTGGAAAATTAATATCTTGAAAATGTTGCTTGATTTTTCATTCATCTCCAACAATAACCAAGGAGTTGATTTAAAATACGCTTACCACAAATCTCATATGCATTATTTCCATTATAGAACTATACTCAAACCAGACAATTCTGAAGAAAGCTACTTTCGTAACTGCATGGAAATTGTAAGGACGAAACGTATTTTACAATACGCAAATATTAGTTATCAACATTTTACATGTACGAATTGCGGCCTTGTCAGCTACAGCAAATGTGCAGCTTTACTTTGAAGACGATCTAGAAGGATCACAATACTTTAGAAATCATAAGTAACATCAAAACAACGATGCAGTAAAAAATACAGGATTGATTTTCATCACCATTCCACATGTTGGAGTAAAATTATCCAAATGACGACGAGACAGGTGGAAGATATCAACTACAAAAGTTGCAAGAATTATACCTCGAAATTATCACGAACTTATAATACATGAGGATATCTACGTAACAAAAATTTAAAAAATCAGCAGCAACGAGCAAAATTCGAAACACAAAGAAATGAATGCAAAATGCAAATTACAGGCGTCAGCATCATCTGTGGTGAATAAGTGTCCATTGAGCTTCCAGTGGAAGAACTGTTGCTACTCGGACCGCCACCGCTACCAAGTCCCAAGCCAACCAATGATGAGGGTGGACTATACCGTGGTGCAGAAGGACTTGCATTAAAGCCGCCCATACTGAGGCCACCATGCCCAGTCGCCAGAGATCCACCACCTAACCCGGATGCGGAAGAAGCTCCAATAAGGCTAGCCCCGGGAGAAGAAGAGCCACCGGAAACACCGTAGCCATTTACTGGTTGAAAAGTGGAAGGCGGAGCAGCAAATCCACTAGCAGTACTGCCAGCCAGACGTCGGTAAAGACTGCCCGTTGACAGTGAAGACCCACTGGAAGGCGAAGCGGATAGAGCTAGATCACCGAAGTTTTAGAAAATAGCTCTTTTGATAGTTACGAGGTGAAAAAGTGTCTTTTATAGAAATTTATGCGACATTCGATTATAAACGAAACTCAAAAAGCAAAATTATACATACGAAAAGCTAAAATCATACGATTTTAATGTAAATTATTATTTCTACGGTTAGATGTTTCTATTCTTCAAACAGAGATAATTTATCAATAAATAAAACAACGGCACAATAAAATGATTTTCCATATAGAGATGTCTTCAAAATAGTACGTTAGTAAATGTAGAGTAATTAATTTAAATCTCAAAGATATCCTTGAGTAAAAGGTCGGAATTTTCAGGATGATTCTATCGGCTAATAAACAATAATCTAGTTATAATTATAAAGGGTGCTATTCGGCAATTTTAATTGTCACGAGTCCACAAATACATTGTTGGTGAACAATATTTAAAGCCTGTTACGTGGTGAAAAACTAATAAAATAATGCATTATATTCCCATAATTATGGAAGTACTTCCATGTTCAGAATTTTTTCCTCATTCTGTTATTGACTACATAAAGCGGTTAAATGCTAAACCAAACCGAACTCGTGCTTGCATAAGAAAAGTTCGCCATATTCTGTTAGTAACAGCTAGATTCATGTTACAATTGTTGGCATAACAAGCTAAAAAATGCATATCAATAGACTGCGAATTGAAAAAAACATAATCTCATTTGTATAAATCTCTCTGAATCTACAACTCCGTTTCTATTTACGAAGATAATCGTCATGGCACACGATAACAAAACAGCAATAATTGGACATGTTTAAAATCAAAACGAAGCAATCCAGTTGAAACTGATCTATTTCTATATAATAGTTATCCAATATTATGTACTTGATCCTATACAAATCTTAGGACGACAATTAATAAAATCTCTAGCTAGTTGTTGTTTTATAATTCGGATAAATTTGATGGCACTATCGAAAATATTCTCAAAGAGAGTATCACCTTTTATTTAGAATAATCCATGGCGTTGAACAGAATTTAGCAAGACAACAGTAATATATTGCGCTGCATAGATGCTAGCAGACCAAAAAGAATCAGTGGCATTGGCCAGTAGATGCTAGTAGATAAACAGGAATCCGTGGCGCTAAACGGATGTTACAAAATCAACAAGAATTCATGGGCAAATTGTGCCAGTTATCAATGGTCGGCAGACTATTTAGGAGAACAAAAGCTGAACGCAATATATATATATATATATATATATATATATATATATATATATATATATATATATATGGTCCTCTAATTTGAGGCTATTGCAATCTGTAGAAATTTTCCAGAACATTTCAACCATCCAGAGCCATGCATGAAACGTAAAATTAACTCTGATATAGGAGTAAAATTGGATTTAAAAAAAGAGGAAGACAAAACTCCTTTTGACCAAAGGAGATGCACAGAGAGGTGCAAAACATTCTAACAGGATCTGCACTTTGAAACACCAGAAACGCGTACAAGATTCACCATCGCTTGTGTTGTACAGGGTATATGTGATCCATAAAAGAACACTATGCCGCCAATTCCTAGTTGGAATCGCTTGCATTCAGCTTTTGTTCTCCTAAATAGTCTGCCGAATAATGATAACTGGCACAAATTCCTCTTGAATTCTTGTTGATTTGGTAACATCTGTTTAGCACCACGGATTCCTGTTTATCTACTAGCATCTACTGGCCAATGCCAATGATTCTCTTTGGTCTGCTAGCATCTTCTATACAGCGTCATATATTACTATCGACCTGCTAAATTCTGTCCAACGCAATGGATTATTCTAAATAAAAGGTGACCCTCTCTTAGAGAATATTTTCGATAGTGCCATCAAACTTATCCGGTCGACACCGTGTGAACATGTTCTTTTTGGCAGTCTTAACAGCGAATTCGTTCTCCTAACGATAGGGCACGGGTGAGGATGCTGACAAAAGGCGGCCACCTTGACATAATAACACGTCTTATAATTGATTAATAAGCTAAGAGCTGATACTTTTTATTATACTGATAAAAGCATCTCACTCTCAGAATTTTCTGGTGAAACAATTGGAAATTTTATGCTGGCTTGTGCTGACGTTTCTGAAGTAATAGAGGTAATTCTTTTTTTTCGAGTTCACGCGGAACTCAATATAGCATAATCTTTTACAGTAATTTGTGGGTACGACTAGACCAATTTTGTATGTTAAATTGATCATAAATTCTGGAAGAAAAACAGCTCTCGTGATACTACAACAGTTACAATTTTCTCATACAAGATGTATAACCTGTTTAATTTTAAAAGAAATTCACGAACTGGAGACTTGAAGTTTTCAGGATTATCGTCAAAATCGTTTTAAAATAATTTGGAATTTCAACAGCACATAATTCGGAATATTCCATTATTTTCAACCAGAGAAAAAGAGTGCAAATACTAGCGCATAAATTGATTACTTATGCAGCATCGGCAACACAGATTTATTACTTACACGAAGGTGAAGGTGAAGTAGGCGAGTTAGCAAGACCACCTAGAGCTGAACTGCTTCCGGCGCCAGACGGTGACATTATCAGACTTGATACACCCAAACCGCTTCGAGATGCAGATTCCAATCCACCTCCAAGTCCGCCCCCAAATCCACCAAGACTAGGACTAGCGTCGGATAGACCAGCACCTGACATTAGCAAACCAGCTGATCCCGACGTTCCAATTTGCCCGCCAAGACCCGAACTGCCTGGTCCGTTAACACCAGGTGTGTCACCAGTACCATAAAGACCTGACGAGTTACCCCATGTGCTCGATGGCGCTGGACCCAGTCCGCTCGCTCGATGTGCTGAACTAGCGCTTAACATTGGACTGTGAGGAGTGTACAATGCAAGACTGTCCGGCGAGCCAGCAGATATACCTTGTTAATTAAAAAAAAGAATCATAAATATTTAATAAAAAATACATAAAAGGAATGATTGATTATAAACTTATACAACAGAGCAACCGAAAATAACAATACCGCTATTTAAATTCAAAAATAAAATTAATAAAAATAAAGTTAATAAGACTTAATTAAACCGATATTGTCGACTTACAATGGCAAGCTGATAGCTAAAAGTAATTTTTTAACATACCTGGCGATAGGCCACCAGCAATACCGCTAGAGCCTAGACCTCCAGACGACGAGCAAGCGCCCGCCGCACCAGAGGCTCCACTAGCGGAAGCCAAATGTGGTGAACGTTGCAGATATCCGACTGACGTAGGTGCGTACGATTGAGTGAGACTGAAACTGGGAGATGCAGAACCCGAAGCAAGACGACCAAACACTCTAGCCGAACCAGCACCCCCTACCATAGACGCGCCAGTTAAGCTTAGCCCCGCACCAAGTCCCAAAGCAGCTGCGGAGCTGCCCGATGAAGCAGGAGAGCCCGGCGTTCCAGAGGATGGCGATAAACTGGCGCCCATGGCACCATCGTAGACGCCAGATGATACAAGGCTACTGGCACTACCGCTACCAGGAACAGTCAGGCCTCCAACCAATGAACCGTATGGTCCCATTGAACCACGCGGAATACCTGCGCTGCTACTGCCACTTATGCTACCGGATGCTCCATAAGTCGGTCTGGAGGGTAAACTAAACACAAAAATAACGCTTAATAGTTGATGTTGCGCTTAAATCGTTTTACACACAATCAGCATAAACAAAGTTGTAAAAACAACAGTCCCAATGAACAAGTATCGCTTACGTGGTATTATATTAAATTAAATGCACATCGAAAGTTTAGAACAACTTAGTGGCTGTAAATAACTATATGAATAGTGTAGGATTAAGAATTAGCTAACTAACCTAATGCGCTGGGTGATGTTACCAAGTCAAATTATATGACCTTGCCACAATTAAATCATACAAGTACACATAAGACGAACCATTGTTTATTCAAATAGCTAACTAAACTAAAAGTGAAAGCATTTGTTCAAAATCAGAAGGAACTAACTAAAGCATGCTGTATGTCTGCATAAAAAATAAGCCCAGTGAAAAACGAAAATTGCTAGTCAGCAAATGATTTAATGTGTACGTCTTTCAAATTTAAAATAGTGAATTTTTCTCTACTAGTAAATTAAAATATGATATGCAACATAGGAGCACGCATCATAAGGTGAACCTAAGCTGTCCCTAACGAAGTTTAGTAAAATTAACTCACTTGTATGACTTTAAGCAAAAAATAGTTGCGCGGGAAATGATAACATTTATTTAAATTAAGGTTGCGGCAGGTTCGCTTAGTGGTTAGAGCAGCAGACTCCAAAGCAAACTTTCCCAGGTTCGAGCCCTGTTCACGGAATATTCTAAACGGTACATGATGAGTTCCAAATAATGACGAAAACTGTCTACTGAAGGAATTTCCTTTTCAACATTATGCATGGCTTAGTTGACACTGACAGATGCATGTATATTTTGGGACTGGTGCTTATATCAAGAATGCAACCTTGATTTAAATAAACTATAACTTTGTTCAAACACTAAACAGAGCTATACATCGAGTAAGTCAAGCAATAATCTGTTTTGACGTATTACCCATGCAACCCAGTATAGAAATAAAACACGTTCGACAACCAAATAGACAAACCATGAAGGTCAATCCAGAAATATCGTGTAGGACAGAATAACGACTCAAAGTATAATCATTTTTAAGGTATTGAACGAATACACAAATGTGTTTAACGAAATTTCCTTGAACAATAATAGGATACTTTTTTTAAATTCCCTTGATAAATTATTGCACAAAAACGCGTTCGCCCCATTTTATCAACGGATTTATTTGAGAAACAGAACATGATAATTAATAATATTCAAATAAATAAACGGTCCATATAAAAATTACACAGAATACAATTGTTAGTCCAGAATCTTCAAATAGAACAGACATAACTTAACAGTTTCGGATGGAGCCCGGAAAGCCCCACGGTAATGTCAATACACGAACAAATTTGTTGTATTTGCAGACCTTGACAATTGTATCAATAAAGAAACTCGCCAACGCGTGAATCGGTCAAATAATTGCCCAACCCATTGAAGCCGATGATAAATCACTTATCTGACTACCTTTTTAATTTGTTTAAATGGCAAACTGCGTATTTGTTCACCTGAACGTTTGCAGAGTGAGTTGTATGGTGTTTGTGTGTGTGTGTAATATACTTTTATCACTGACGGTTTGTGATCACGTATGATAGCCAAGTATAAACCTAATGTTATAGCACATCCCATTGAGAATGTTCGCACAATTGATTTGGAACTGGCGTATACCCACCTACAATGCATAAGTGAAGATGCAATGACGCGCATAAATGATAGATTGCATTCCGCCTTGCTGTTCATCTATTTTGTATCTGACTCAGTTTGGATTTTTTCCACCACTAAACTTCCTCTACATAGTATCAAAGACAAAACTCCACTGCTATCTGAATCTAACGTTGACTACAATTGGAATTTTGCCTATGATCAGTCATATTTAACCAGATGCAGCAGAAGATGGAATTCATGCCTACCGCAGCACATACCAATTTGGGTTGTGCAAAATAAGATTGGTGTTGCATGTACGTCTACGACTAAACATGTTATAGGCCATGAAAAATGCAAACTACGTGTTTCAGTTTTAATTAGGGCCAGGTGCGTGAGTATACTTCCATATTTAGAGGCTATCACAATAAGCAGACGTTGTCCAGTACTTCATGTGAAGCTTTATTTAGGCATTTTTGTTCTAGTTGCGGTTTATGGACAAAAATATGTTCTTTCTATATCCATTTTATATGAATCATATCCAAATTTAAACAAAAGTAATTCTTCTTCTCTATTTCTCTAAAAATTAAGTTCATTAAATAGGACGAAAGCACACCTGTAAAATAATTAACGTGCCTTTTAAATTCATATCTGGATACAATTGTTTTTCGTATTCGAAGACTAACTTTGCTACAAATATTGTCGTTCATTGGCTATTTATAGTCAACATTGGCCGCAGATGCAGAAACTGACATATATAGGAAGGATTCAAAGTGCATAATATATGCACTCGGCAACAAAACAGCCGAGAAAAATCTGTATTTATATTTTAAATAAGTTCAGAAGAGCATGCCGGGCAGCAAGAATTAAGGGTGTAATCATAGACTCATGCTAGAAACGCATGCTTAACTTGGCAATACATATACGCCACATCTTTGATTAAATAAAATTGTCAAGTTTGCCCATCTATATCCAAAATGCGAAAGTAAACGAGTAAAAATATCGGGAAAAGGAAATAAGTGCCAAAACCATGACTACCTCGACCAATGTGAATTAAATGATACAGCAAAAGAATCAGGACAAAACTTAACTTACTCTATTACTAAAAGTGACCATGGTACAAAAAAGAAGACATGTCAAAATACCAACAACAAAAATAATTCGAGCAAATGCCATTAATCACGAAAAGTCCTGATTAATGCAGTCATTATTTATCGTCATTTGAACAAGAAGGCATAAAAATCTAATCCACAAAAAATGAATAGCACAAGTATTTCATGCTGCACCGAGTATGGAATAAATTAATGTGTATGTTGTGAATTGTGCAAAGAAGCAAATAACCTATTAAATGTATTAAAGAACAAAGGTAGTCATATCAGAAGGCAACAGCTCCAAAATAATGAAAATTATATGCGTAAAATAGGAAAAATTAAACACTGTACCATTAGACAAATGACAAATCCACCTGCATTACTAACCTTCCGCTCAAATTTAAGTCATCAGCAAAACCAAGTGATGAGCCACTTGTGGCACTGCCAGTATGACCCGGACTGGAACCAGGAGAACCGGGATCTGTTTGTGGAGTGCCACTGCCACCCATCATTGACATAGGACTTGGATATGCCGGATAAAGACCATAGCCACTGCCACCAAGTGCTGAACCAGCCCCACCCATGCCAAGACCTCCGGGTGACATGCCTCCGAATGCGTCTGGTGTTCTGGGGCTGTCCATTTGCGGCGACCTACCGGGTGACATTGGTCCGCCTGTGTCCATTCGAGACATAGTTGGTGAAAACATTGCCAGATGTGGCAGAGGTGTTGCTCCAGCAAGACCACCTGCTTGATGATGACCCGTAAGACCGCCGAGACCAGAATAACCAGGAGAGGAACTCAAACCTAGAGCTGCTGGAGATCGCGCATTATCCCAAGGAGTGTTTGCACCCAAACCTAGTCATAATTGTTTGAAAGACGAAATAGATAAAATCTTTTGTTAATACTAACATGTTTAGGTGATGCCTTTAGAAAAATAGTCTTCTAATTAAACAAAATTAACATCGTTTTTTGTAAACTAGACTTTTGTCAATTTTTTTTTATTTTCAAACTAAGTAGTATGTGCTATAAGTACATTTTAAAAACCGAATAGCTTTCCCCGAAAGAACGTGTCGGCCATTAACAAAATTTCATAACGTAATTGTAAAAGGTGAAGACCTGAAAAATATTACAGTATAGTATTAAAATAAAATAACATTAAACATTTTATGATAAAAACGCGATTTCCAAAAAATGTTATATTTTACTAATATTTTATGATGTAAATAAAAGTATATTATTTTAAAAAGCGAAGTAACTCTTGTAAGACATCTCGAATGACATGATAAGGTGATCATTAACACTGGAACAAATTGTGGTTTGGCCTATATACACTTTAATGCAGTGGCATGACTTAAAAGAATAAGATAGCGAAATTTACCGTTAACATAAAATGAAAGATGTACCTTTTAAATGAAGTAGAATTCATTGCTACGCCATAAATGTACATTTTTTAATGTGTTGAGATAGTTTCAATGGCTATGGTAATATATATAGCTACAAACCCTGCAATATATATATATATATATATATATATATATATATATATATTGTGTGTGTGTGTGACACTACGTCTGAAGTTTGTGCTATTTAAATAGGATCTATGTTCTCCGTAGCTATCTAGAAGTCATTCACCATTATAGTTGCGTATCGAGATTAAGGTGTATCTTCCATATAAATGAAATTTTTCGTTACCTAAGTGCCCAGGCTGGGCATTAATGTCACTCATAACGAAGACTATATCTGAACTTCTTTCTCTATTTAATAAAAAACTTAAGTCGAAGTAAAAAGCGTCCTTGTTGTCGTCTGGGCTGCAACCGTTAGGAGCATATGCAGATGCAACTAATAGGCAATGTTGATAAAGGTTACTGACATTTGTTTTTAGATATATTTAAGCGTTCCGCACGAAGTCGGCAGTTTAGAGACCCATTAAGTTAAACAAGCTTCAGCTCGTGATATAACTTCAGTACCAACATCCCGTTTACCAACTTCAGAAAACTCCGTGCAACCATAGAATCGGGGCCAATAACGCACCCAGTTCTTTTATGTTCGTGGTATCCTATATTATAGTTTCAGATACGAAACATATATCGATTTCTAATTGATCAAGTTTGTTTTCACGTTCGCGCATTAACTGTACTTATGTGAAATCTTAGCCTTAGTTTAATAATTGGTAATTTACTTGAAATATTTTTGATATTTGCAAGTGTGTATTAGATGTTGCGCACCATGTAACAAATTAGTTAAAATATGCCCAGAAGGATAAACCAAAAAGCAGCATGAAAGAAAAGTATAACCTCGTGCACATTCGTTTCGTGCTTACTAGCGACTCATCAATAGGAGCCGGTATTATTCACTATATATTTTGGTGAGGAATGTGGGATAATTGAACGGTACTATCTCATATACCAATATGTAAACCTGTAGTACTGAAGATAACTTCAAAGCCAACTCACTATATATTATACGTATATCAAATCTGTAAATGGTATGAACACTGGCTGTTGTAATAGTACCTGTTACCAACACTATTGTTGTCGAGTCAGTACCTGGCAATAACACAAATGATTTCAATGTATACTAAATTTCCTCAACATATTGAGATTTACAACTATTTCTGAACACCTGTTACTCTAGTAAATCCATACACTCTGGCCTTGATTGATATCAGTTATCATATTTCGCTGTAATCATAAAATCATTCAATTAAATATATAACTAGCTTGCGATGGATATCCATATATATATATGTATATATATATATATATCATCACTGTTAGGAGCTGTATTATTCACTATATATTTCAGAGGAATGGGATACCGTCATCCTGCTATGTCAATATGAAACCTGTAGTACTGAAGATAACTCTAGCCAACCCACTATATATTATACGTATATCAACTGTAAAATGGTATGAACACTGGCTGTTGTAATAGTACCTGTTACCAAATAACTATTGTTGTCGAGTCAGTTCCGGCAATAACACAAATGATTTCAATGTATACTAAATTTCAAATTATATTGAGATTTACAACTATTTCTTGAACACCTGTTACCTAGGAAAATCCTTACACCCGGCCTTGATTTATATCGCTATCATATTTCACAATCATAAAATCATTCAATTAAATATATAACAGTTTGTGATGATAACTACTATATATATATATATATATATATATATATATATATATATATGCACGAGATTATACGTTCCGCAATTTCGGTATAAAGTTATTTCAGGGGCAATAACAGTTTAAAACAGACACGGTAGCAAGATTCAGATTTTGAACAGGTATGCATGAATCAGGTAGCGAGCCTTTTTGAAACTTGTCAATTGGCTCCGACATTAAAAATGATTAACCATAAACTGCTTGCTCGAGTGGTGGTAACAATTCTATAAATCAAGTTTGCGAGCTTGAAGTAAACATCAATATAATTATATTTAACCAGTCGTCGAACAACATAGCCCGTTTCAATTTGTTACACTGTTCCATGCGTGCGACTGGCGGTAGTTTAGCTATGTTCGACGACTGGTTAAATACAATGGGGTTGGTGTTTACTTCAAGCTCGCAAACTTGATTTGAAGAATTAAAAATGATGCTTCATTGCTTCCACCTTGTCAACTTATGAAGTCGATGCAGTCTGCTCTGGCACCGCAGGCACTCGAAATTGTGGCCGGCCTGCTAGACTCGAATTGACCGAAGGTTCTTTTCTGCAAGCGTAAATGCAAGCCGTCCTTCAGAGTGTCTTTAATTGTGCTCCGGTGTGTTGTTGTGTACAATAGAGAGCTTTTATTGCCTAGCTTAATCATCTTTTTGTCACACAGTTAGTACAAAATGCATGATTTAATCATTTTAACCTTGACTGCCTGGTCATTCATCATTATTCTCATCAACTTGATTTGCTAAAAAGTATAATATAGTGTTAAAGGCTCAGCGTAGTATATATTTTGAGTCCTCAAATTGAACTTCTTGACTAGTATGTACATATATGTGTGTTTTATGTAAACCGTGCTTTCTATTTAGCAATATTAATTCATGATTTGTGGTAGGCCATTCAGATAGCCGTAGTAATAGACTATCATGCTTTCTATGAACATGCACAGTTTATGAAGTGTGACTAACGGTTAGATATAATGGAACTTTCGTTTATATTAAGCTTGAAACATTGATTTAAAGTATTGAGAACTTTTGTTTCTGAGAGTTACGTGCATTGGTTTTGTAAGTAAAATTTGTTTTGGTTTTATTGTATCTAGATCAAAATGATGCCACTATTGTTTGTCGTGACTTTTTCTTGGAAACAGGGTGGCGATTATTATAGTCAAAGTTAGATGGACTGTCATGACAGTTGAAAGAAATTAGACTACATTATTGAAAGAATTCCAAATCTATATATTCGCCCAGTCATTTCTGGCCAATCGCTAGCGGGGATTAATCAGGAACAAAATATTATAACCAACTAGTCTTATTTGATTGATATTGAATGTATCGAAACCGTTGGAACTCTGTTATGGAATTCCGATTGCATACATTGTAGCACTATTTGCGAAAGTCAATTACGCATCCTATTAGCAATACTGCCGATGAAACTCGATTGACAACTGGAAATGATAAAGTTTAAACCACCAGTCTTGTAGGTGGACATTTAGTCACGATATCGGTAATTCCATCACGATGTGTCGCACTCTCAGTAATCAAGATACCATGAATCGATGAATCTTTCTGGCTTTTGCGGCAAATAGACCTTCTCGAAAATGTCTAGTTAATTATACTTCATTGGCATAGGCGCTTATGATCTCACCGTGCCAAAGACTTTGATATCCATTTATGTATATATATATATATATATATATATATATATATATATATATATATATATATATATTGTCGTTATAAACTAAAATGAGCATGAGGTAGCAAATGCAATTCATGAACTAGAATGGTTCCTTTCCTATACAGCATCATTCAGTATTGATATTCGGGTTATTAATAAACTTTTTAATCATCGTCTTTATTATCATGGTCAAAAATACAAAATTCGTACAAAATAAGAAAAATACTTTAAATCAAGTTTGCGAGCTTAAAGTAAACACCAATCCCATTGTATTTAACCAGTCTTCGAACAACACAAAACTACCGCCAACCGCAACGCACTGACGCGTTTCGACCTTCTATGATCATCATCCGAGGCATAACGGTAAACCGACTATCGAGTGATCAAACCGCATTTAATATATATGGAAATCACCGATATGTGGCTCTCACCCTGAAGTAAAGTTTTGCATACATTGAACTTGACTGAAACGCTCGGCCGGAAAAATTTCGCTGCAGTCACAACATTAACCGTTTCGCAGCTTTCGCCAGCATAAGACATATATAGCAATACAATTTAACAATAATCGATTAAATGGTGGTAACAATGCTTTTTAAATCAAGTTTGCGACCTGAAGTAACATCGTCCCTTAGGGAGCGACCAATAGCCGAACAGGAAGAAAACTACCGTCAGTCGAAGCGCGTCAGTGCGTTGCGGCTGGCGGCGTTTTGTTATGTTGTTCCGGACGACTGGTTAAATACAATAGTAATTGTGCACTAAATTATTAAAAGAGGTTTATGTAGGCGAGGTTGCAGCCGAGCTTATGAGTATGGAGCATATATAGGTGTGGCAGGAGCATATATATACATATATATATATATATATGATGGCGATGCGTGTATTGAGACACTATGTAGGAGAGCGTAGATCCGATTTCATTCGTATGGAGGTAGCGTCAGCAAATGAATTCCGCCTTAATTTTTCCAAAGTTCGTTCATGTCAGCACATCAGCAATGCCAGAAATTGGTTAAACCAATTGAAGCATCTCAAGGGATATTTTCACCAAAGGGGCGAATAGCAAAGTTTATAACAAAGTAGCCGGTACGCCTAGCTACACTCTGTTTCTCAGGCCAATCAATTTCGATCTTTGGAAAGAATGTAATAAATAAATACAACATATGTGAAAAACCTTGGTCGTAGCCAAACTGCAGTGCTGTGTCTGTCCACAAGCCGCCAACACCACCAGGACCTCCTAGGCCAGTAACAGAGAAGCCTGGCGCGTTGAATAAAACTCCTCCGGGACCAAACATTCCGCCAACTCCAACACCAGCAGCGCCAGCCAGCGGTATAGTTTGGGCTTCTTGACAGCGCGTGGCATCTAAAAGAAGGTCGAAACAACCAGTACCGATACGTGCCAACTGGCCAAGCATAATATTTTCTGAAACACCAGCCATTGGGTCACGTTCTGCATGTGCAGCCGCCTCTATTAAAATATCAACCGTCTCTTCAAAACTGCAACGTGCCAGAGCTCCAGTGTCAAGTCGGTTAATTCCATGCCTAGTTATTGCCATCAAATGACCTGAAAATCGATACGGACACAAGATTTGATATGAAAGTTTAATGGTTTTCTAGTATCAATTAGTATACTAATGATGCTTTTCATAAGGAAAATGCAAATCTTATCGCATTGCTCATACAAAACTTAAAAGAAGCTTCAAAATTACACTCAGAACCGGCTTTTTTCTCCGCCTGAGTTAGCCTCTATAATGTAAAGTAAAGTATCTAGTGCTATTGTAAAACAAAATGAAATAAATCTAGTTTACATTGCTCACATTCGCTTTCGCTTGCATAACTATCAACGCCAATACGTGGATATATATATATATATATATATATATATATATATATAAGGTATGATATTCCTAGAAAAAAACGAGTTCAAATAGGATCAGGAGGATATGCATAAGTCAGCATGAAACCTTACAATTGCAAAAACAGGCGTTCCGTAACTGGCGACTCAGCAGTAGGAGCCAACAACAGATTTCAATTCCACAATATATTTGATCATGAAATGTAAGGAAGTTGGACGGTACATACTCCTATACGCATATTTTTAGACATTATTAGAGTAAAATGTATACAAAGCGTAAGCAATGTAACTGTAAATCAAACTCATTATAAATAACTAAACGAACATAATTATAAATAACATGTAAAAAGTCAGTAGAGGAAATCATCACAATGGTTTAATTGAAATTTCACCTAATAATCTTTCTGAACACCTGCTACACCAGCGAAACCTCACTCAGACCACGATCAACATCAGTTAGCACATTTCCATGGTAACTATGACACCATACAATGAAAGGCAATTTTTTTCTATCCCAGCATAAATGAATTAGGTATTGAGAACTCAGTAACACGACTGATTCTATACAACGAAAATAAGCTAAATCAAGCATGTACACACGTGTTGCGTGTAGATCACATAAGATTATACCTTTAGTCAATTCTGATATTGATATAACATTTTGCAGAGTTTAGGTAAGCCATATCTAATAACTAAACGCGTAAAAGTGAGTTCTCTAGAATAAAGAATATATGACTATTACGTGTTACATTAATCGATGCCAAAGTTAATACAAGTTTGATAGCTGATGTCGATCAGGGCCAGAGAATAAGTTTTTGCTTAAGTAGCTGGTGTTCAGAATAGTTAATGCTTAAAAGAAATCTCCAAAATCATGGTTGGTGTCGTTTGTAGGCTTACTACATATAATATATAGTGAGTTGGTTTTGAAGTTGTATTTCTAAATTATTTAGATAAACTTGATTCTAATACTGTTTTAATAAACATATTTATGTGTGATTGCACTGTTTAACACTCGTGCACCAAAATACAGTTAATTCGAAGGGTAATTCCAGCTTCCAGTGATCAGTTTCCAGTAAGCTCGAAACTGATGTTACATGAAATTAAAAGCTTTGTTGTTATTGCGTAAAAGGGAGTTCTCTACAATAAAGAATATAAGACTATTACGTGTTACATTAATTAATGCCAAAGTTATTACAAGTTTGATAGCTGATGTTGATCAAGGCCAAAGAATAAGTTTTTACTTAAGTAGCTGTGTTGTTCAGAATAGTTTTTGCTTCAAAGAAATCTCCAAAATCATGGTTGCTGTTGTTTGTAGGCTTAATACATATAGTATATAGTAAGTTGGTTTTGAAGTTGCATTGCTAAAAAATTCAGATAAACCTGGTTCTCATATTATTTTACACATGTATGTGTAATTGCACTGTTTATCACTCATGCACTAAAATACAGTGAATTCGGAGCGTAATTCCAGCTCCCAGAGATCAGTTGCCAGTAAGCTCAAAATTGATGTTTACATGAAATTACATGCTTTGTTTATACTGATTTTGGCATATACTACTTGTCTTATTTGAACTAAATTGTTACTAAGCAGGGCACACCTAATAAATTACGCGTATTGCGTTCAATTTCAACCTATACATCAACCGTCCTATTATCCCACATTCTTGACCAAAATATATAGTGGTTAAAGGGCGTAATGCCGGCTCCTACTGATGAGTCGCCAGCAAACATAAAACGAATGTGCATGAGATTATACTTTCCGTTCATGCTGTCTTTGGTTTATCCTTCTGGTCACAACTTAACTAATTTGTTACTAGGTTCGGAACACCTAATACATACTTGCATATATATTAGATCTCTGCAACAAACAGTATTTAACTATGCATCAAATTTATTCTAGGCTAACTCACATAAGTATCATATTCAAATGACAGCATCGCCTAGCCATCCGGATTTAGGCTTCCTGGGTGAGTGATATTAAATTAAATTCAGTAGGCAGAAATTTGCTATATATGTGCGACGGTATAACTTAAAAATATAATGAGATAGAAGCTACAATTTATTAACTAAACCGTTTCGTCGTTGTTAGGCACATATCAAGATATATATTTTCTGCCAGGATAAAATAAGCATGAAATAAAAAGGAAATGCAATTGATGAAGTATAACGGTTTCATATTTATTGGACATTCCTCAAGTACTTGTTATAAATATGCATAATACCTCTCCGCAAGACACCAGAACCATTTCTTTCTAGTTTCTCCTCATTTATATATATATATATATATATATATATATATAAACCGGCGGGCTCAAACTAGTCGACCCGGGATTGGTAACATGAACCTTGCCGGGCTTTAAAGGGACAGCCATCATCCCGTTTCATGTGAAGCCTCGAGTTTGGTCTAACTGCACTGTAACTTTTTGTTAAATGTGTATTGACGGAATGATAGCAAGCGTTCCAGACGTGAGGGGCAAGTTTCGGCTGCTGAAGGAAACTCTGGCCACTGGCACCTGAGCAGATAGTGCTCATCAGCTTTGGTTGACAGACTATCTAGGAGAAGGAAAACTCAGAATAAAAACCATCACTAGGAATGGGCGACCTAGTGTTCTTTACAGTCCACATATAACCATGACAAGTACAACTTACAATAATTACATACTGCATCGGCCGTCGCGCAGTATAAAAAGGGTCGCCTTATCTGCTGAGCCGTGCAGGGTGGATAAGCGAAAACAGGCTACTGCAGGCAACTCCAACTCTATATTCGATTCTGCGTCCTTTCCTTCCCCTTCCTCTTCTCAATCTTACAATAACTCTCTTTTAGATACTATAAATATGGCTGGTTTAGATCATAACACTGAGCCCAATACTAGGTTGCCAAATATCGAAAATGGTTCTTGTAGACGATCATTCATTAAACCTAAGTTAGGTTTTAACGTAGGCACATTTAATGTGCGAACATTAAAACAACTTGGACAGCAAGAATCTCTTGCTCGTACGTTGGATAAATTAGAAATCGACATATGTTGCGTATCTGAAACCAGAGTACAGGATCTTACGTTTATTACAGAACTAGTTGCACCATCCCTATCTACGCGTTATTGGCTTCGAACATCTGGTTCCACAGAGTCCTCTCAAGCCGGTAAATGGGGCGTTGGTATTACCCTTAGCGCGCGAGCTGAAGCTTGCTTAATTGAATGGATCCCTTTAAATAGTCGATTGTGTGCAGCACGTTTAAATACATCTACTAAAATCAAAGCAAAAAACCGTTATCATCGTTGCCTCTTCGTTGTATCTGCATATGCTCCTACCGATTGCAGCACAGAAGAAAGCAAGGACGCTTTTTACTCCGAATTAAGCTCCTTTCTAAGTAAAGCACGAAGTTCGGATATAGTCCTGATTATGGGTGACATGAATGCTCAAGTTGGTCGCTTAAGCAACACAGAATTTCATTTACATGGAAGATACACTCTAAGCTCGACTCACAATGATAATGGTGAACGTCTTTTGGATAGCTGCGCTGAACATAGACTATATTAAAGTAGTACAAATTTCAGACCTAGTGTTAGGCGTTGCGCTACATGGCGTCCTCCAGCCCCCAGACAAAGGTGAACTCAAATAGATCATGTATAAATTAGTTATAGATGGCGTGGTTACATCCAGGATTGTCGCTCTTTTTGGAACACTTATGTCGACTCGGACCATGCACTTATCCGTTGTAGATTTGCTCTAAAATTTTCCGGGAAAATAATTAAGAATAAACCCCCAAATTGATGTAGGCAAACTCGAACAACCGTCCATCCGACAAAACTATGAAAATATTCTTAAGGCTAATCTAACTGTTCTGAATAGCGAAAATCCGAATATACTTTGGTCCAAGATAAGTTCCACTATGCACAATGCAGGTTCTACTTTATGTGGCATAGCAGGCCCCCGTAGAAATAATCACTGGCTCTCTGTAAAATCTATGGAGATACTCGAAATAGTGCGCCAAATTCCACCTGGCTCGACTCATAATAATACCCGTCGCAATATAAGACGCCAACTTAAGCGCAGTCTAAAAGGCGATCTCGAAAACTTTTGGAGCAGAAAGGCTGAAGAAATGGAATTAGCTTTCGCGTCAGGTAATAGTCGCTGTTTGTTCCAACTTATACGCACAACAGGTCCGAGAAAGTTAAAGTTAGCGAAACTATAAATGATAGTAACAACGAATTAATAACCGATAAAATAAGTCGTCTTGACAGGTGGGCTGAACACTTTAGAGATCAATTTGCTTGACCACCCGCATCAGTTCCGATTCCCGAAAGCATGTCTGCATCAACAGTGTGGAATGCTAGTCCCGAAGAACCATCCGAGTTAGAAGTACGCGATGCAATCCTATCTCTTAAACGCCGCAAAGTTGCCGCCCCCGATGATCTGCTTCCGGGATTGTTTAAGGATGGTGGCGATATAATTTCAGGAGCGTTGACCAAACTTTTTCATACTATATGGAATGAGGAAACCGTACCACTTGACTGGAATGAGTCGACCATCATTTCCATCTTCAAAAAAGGCAATCGTAATTCGTGTGATAACCATCGTGGTATAATTTTGACTCCAGTCGTATCAGGGTAATTTTCTTCGATTATCCTACGTCGTCTTAGCGCTTCACGTGAATCACAAACAAGAGAAGAACAGGCCGGATTCCGCGCAGGACGAGGTTGTATAGATAATATTTTTACGTTAAGGCAAGTTCCCGAACAGAGACATTTATATCACCGTCCAACAATAGTCTTCTTTCTAGACTTCAAGGGTGCATTTGATTCGGTGGATCGCAATGTTTTATTCCATATCTTGTCCAAAAGCGGTGTGCCCACTAAATTGTTTAATATTATACGAGCTCTCTACACAAATACTTCTGGTCGCGTTAAGGTTTACAACGAATTAACGCATAACTTTACAACCAGCAGTGGTGTTCGTCAAGGTTGTCCACTTTTCCCCATTTTTGTTTAATTTTGTAATCGATGCTATTATGAACAACACTCTCTCACACATTCAGGACGCTGGAGTTGAAGTTCTCCCGGGAGATAAACTAGTCGATCTTGACTATGCGGACGATATCGTACTATTATTCGACAATCAGCATGCTGCCCAGACCCACCTTAAATAGATTAACAGACGTTGTTCCGTCTTTCGGTATGAAATTCGCACCCTCTAAATGTAAGATACTGTTACAGGATCACCCACCGCTCACTCCAACGTTGCGACTGCAGAATGAAGATCTTGACATAGTCGACAGGTTTACTTATCTTGGAGGCTCTATCAATAACTTAGGCAATATGTCCGACGAGGTGAGAATACGGATCGCGAAAGCTAGAGTAGCTTTCTCGAACCTTCGTCATTTCACTTTGCCTTAAAGGTCGTGTTTACAATGCATCTGTACGCGCTAGTGAAACTTGGCCTCTTAGAGTTGATGATCTGAGACGCTTACAGGTATTCGATCATCGTTGTTTGAGAAGTATAACACATGTTGGTTACCAACAACGAATAACTAACGTTGACATCCGTAGACGTATTTTTGGATCTGACAATAAGTGCTCGTCTTTAGAAAAACAAATAAGGCTCCATCAACTTCGTTGGCTTTGTCACGTTTTGCGTATGCCCTCATTCCGATTGCCCAATAGAGCTCTGTTCTCTCATCCAGCACCAAATTGGCGCAAGAAACAAGGTGGGCAGATTTTGACATGGCAGAAACAATTAAAGTCACTTACATCCAAATTGGGTGGTATAGGATCGACTCGTCTGCCGGGATGGGGTCCTCGTACACATAACAGTTCTTGGTTAGAAACCCTTAGCGATATGGCAGCGAATCGAGCTCAGTGGCGATCTTGTTGCAGATGTATAGTAGAATGATCTTCGTAACTTTCTTTTCTTAGTAGGGCAAAGTTAGCTGCGAGGTTCGGTTTGTTTATGACGTGATACGGTGAAATCCGCAAGGAAGCTGTGTTGCTGATGTCGCCTTGCCCGAATGCTAACTTGGCCATAATGGTGTTGTGGAGGTTTAGTTTGCCTCATTTCTGTGAGTTATCCTGATAAATTTACTCATAGTAGCAAGGTTTTCATTCTCTCTCTACCCTTCTCCCTCTCTCTATTAATCCTAGCAATAATTTATCGTACTTTTTCTCATATGGTTATAGCAGCAGTGAAAACGTGTGCTGTTTTATTGGCTGCAGAATATGTGGTAGGCGTGATATTGATGATAGTTCATTTTTGAATACTTGAAAATAAAGAAAAAATGGTTTTTTGAGATCTGGTCCAAATTTCTTACAGTCTTTGCATAGGGTATTGAATCGAATTTAAAAAAAAAATTATATTTTTATTCATATATGAATACAAGTGCGCAAAATGCATTTTTATAAATTAGCTTAAAGAATGTTTTCTATCTATTAATATCGTCATGCACTGATGAGATCTAGCTAAGTAGTCTATCCTAGCGAAGCAGCGTTCTTACAACGGAAACGATTAACAAAATAACATGAGCCCAATTAGTATGACAGCCAATAAATAATGAATAAGCGGTAGTAAAAATTTAGATAAAGATTTCATGCGTCCATCAAATTAATTTATTTTTAGAAGTAGTTAAGGAAACGAAATAAGCTATGTCAATTAAATTTAACGTACACACGGGATATTATAAAGAGAAAACTTTAATAATGAAAAGAAAAAAGTTAAATATCAATAAATTTATAGCTATAGACTAATATTAACATAGCTCTGGGTTAATGTAATTAATGTCCAATAAACAGAATTTTCTAGTCTGAAAACTGGCTGGTTATACAGGCTAAATTTTACAGCGAAGTTAAAACTTAGTTTAATTAATAACCACGAAATGGAGAAATCGAACCAGACAAAGAGGGAAGTTTCAGCCAACGGAGAAAACAAAAGACATTGGAAATCAATACGAAAATACTTGCATACATATAACGAAGAAGTAGGTAAACCGTAAGACTAGTTTCGGAGATTATGCCGACAGAGCAGAATTAATCTAGCCTCTTCACTGAACCCTGTTTGACGAAAGATTTCCAGACTTTTTCACAATAGAGTGTATCTTGACTAGTAAGATTACGATGCATCGTGCTCTAGTGGTCAATATCCCAAATAATAGCATCAGGCCATGACATCGCTGGCCAACTCCTTCGCAGAACCCAGCTATTTACAAAAGTAGAGTCGATAGTCTAGCGATCTTCTTAGACAAATTCTAGCCAACGCTACCGCATGGGACCTGATTATTCAAACCTACTGCTCGCCAGACTTTGGTGTCAGAGAATGACCACAACGAATCTTAGACATCAGCCCCCATTACGAATTGACCGCCAAGCATTCTTCTATAGCTCACGTATAACAATGAATGGCATGCGACGATTTTTAAGTGTTGTTGATTCTTCACTATTATTACAGTTAAGGTAAAACTTTATAGTTTATTACTAAACATCAAAATTTGTTTTAATACTGCTCCTTTTGTGTTGTATTAGTAGTGCGTATCTGCAACAAAGAGACAAAAATCTTTGTGCCAAAATAATAGTACCGTCTAAATATTAACATCCAATTGTTTTCATCCTCGATCCAGGGAGTGCAAGATCATGAAACCAGAATCGATAAATGAGTCACGCAATAAACATAATCTCAGAAATCATCAAAATCAACAATACCTAAAAAATGAATGGTTACACAAATAGAGATAATTTCTGTTAAAGTCAAGTGTGCAAAGTGAAAATATACACACAAAAGCATTGCATGTCTTTGATGATATGTTCTAACTGTTGTGCGACTGATTAAAAATATAGTGATTGATAATCTATATACAGTGGCATGGGAAGAATCGAGGCTTCCAAATAATACAATATTATCTGTATAGTCAAAATGGAATTATGAATCGCAGGGGAAAACTGCGATGCCTCCATCCTGAACGTATAAAATAGAAAGAATTATGCCAACTATTTAAAAATTAAACACAATGTAAAAAATGGACATCCTTGACGGACACCAAGACTAGTTGCAAAGCTATGCTATAATGCATTTTAGACCTTAACAAGACCAAAGTGCTTTCCGAAAATATAAACTATACAACCTCGTCCTGGCCGGATTTCGGCCTCTTCTCTAGTACGCAATTCACGCGAACCGCTAAGACGAAAGATAATCAGAATTAATAACCTAGTTACGACTGGAAGCAAATTTATATCACGATGATTATCACACGGATTACGATTTCTATTTTTGAAGATAGGAATGATGGTCGACTCACTCCAAGCAACCTCATTCCATATAATACGAAAAAGACTAGTTAAAGCCACACATTCTGTCACCATCATCCTTAAATAAGCTCGAATGGAAATCATTGGAGTCTGCACATTTGCGACGTTTAAGAGATAGGATTGCAATTTTTATTTCTAGCTCTGACAATTATTCGAGACTAGTTTTTCACACGGGCATGCTATGACTAATTCTGCATGAGCATAAAACGCTGCATTGGGCAGTACCAACATTGCGCATAGTGGATTTTATCTTCGGCCACAATAAGTTCGAAAATTTTCACTAACAAGAACAGTTAACTTTGATTTTATAATATCTTCATATCTTTTGGTGGAAAGACGGTTGTCCAAGATTTCTTAATTTTAACTGAGATAAATTGCTATTTAGCTTTCCGGAATACATAAATGCAAATCTACAATGGACAAATGTATGATCGAAATCTGAAAAAGGTTTGCAAAACGGGAAAAATGCCTTGATGTAATGACACAATCCATGTGGAACGACATCTTACACTACATCTAATGTTCGTGCTATTCAATTATAATACAATCTCTGTGAAGCTATCCAACAACATTTAGATACCGTTCGTTGCGGTGAACTAATATATATATATGCGACTATTTATTAAGTGTAGCGCACCTAGGAAAATTTAGTTGAAATTTGACCAAAAGGACAAACCAAAGGCAGCATGAATTATATATAGTTGGCTTTGAAGTCATAAGTTCGAAAACTTCATAAGATTTACACATTCGTATAGTGGATTGTACTGCACAATCGTCCCAAATTCCTCAACAATTATATAGCAGTCATGTGGCATAATACCGCCTCCTAAGCACGAAACTAATGAGCACATGAGATTATACGTTCCTTTTGTTCTCCGAAATGATGCTATGATTAAATCAAAAATTGATTACTGATATCGATCAAGATCGGAGTATATGGATGTTCTGGAGTAACGGTTGTTCAGAATTAGTTGTAATTCTTGATTTTCGTGAAATTCATTGTGATAATACCATGTATCTATTCGGAAACCATAGTGTTTGTACCAAGAACTGACACAACAACCAGAGCGTTGGTACCCTTTACAGACTCGGTATATATTATATATAGTGAGCTGGCTTTAAAGTCGCATTGTCGAAGACTTTAAATGAAGTTAGCTCCACTACTGCAGTTATAAACAATCATATAGTAGATTGTATCGTTCAATTGTTCCACATTACTTAGCCAAATAACTAGTGGTTGTAGGACGTAATACTGGCTCCTACTGGCGAGTCGCCAGTAAGCACGGAACGAATGTTCACATGCGATTATACTTTACGCTCATGCTGACTGGCTTATCCACCTGGTCATATTTGAACTATTAGATGCGCAACACCTAACGCACAATCGTTCAACATCACCGTTGCGCACAGAGCTTAAAGTACATCTGCCAATTCGATGAAATTCTGTGTCGCTTAAGCGCCCAAGTAGAGCATTTATTTCCCTCATAACCAGACCATATATACACTTATTGTTTGGCTTAGTTCAAAGTTTAAGTTCTACCGCCAATTGCATGTACTGGTATGATTGGACCGTTTAGTTATAACATTAGAGCTCGACAGCCAACTTCATCACGTGGTTTATATAATAACTGATATACAATTAACTAAAAGCAGAAATGTGGCTCTCACCAAGAATAGTCTCGTATGGATGGCACTTGACTGGAATGTCGGTCGCACCAGTTCTGTAGCTTGCGCTACAATTATATGTTGATTAAATAAGCAGTCATTGCTTGCGTTTGCGTCATTGCTAATTCGGACAATAGAAACATGAATATTGGATGTACATCAAATAGAATCACAAGATCCTGTGCCATTTGATCGATAAAACACTTAATTCTTATGCGTTAATCCATTCAAAGAACAAAAATAACACGACGTAGATAACTGTGCTCATGCTTAAAAGAATTTTGCTCTGTTTCTAAGAAGGTAGTGTCGCAAATCTTTTTTTTCTTTTTACTTATCCTCGAACTAGCACATGTTAACAAGCGTCAAAAGGCTAATAAAATCACTGCTACTACAACCAATTAGGACCCGGCGATCTCCAGTCAGAGTAATTGTATTTAACAAGAATTGTTTGCGCGGGTGGTGGTAACGATTCTTCAAGTTCAAGTTTGCGAGTTTCAATTAAACACTAATCCCATTGTATTTAACTAATCAAACAACATAACAAAACTACCGCCAGTCGAAACGCGTCAGTGCGTTGCGGCTGGCGGTAGATTTGTTATGTTGTTCGACGACTTGTTAAATACAATGGGATTGGTGTTTACTTCAAGCTCGCAAACTTGATTTAAAGAAGAGTAATTGTATGACTACAGGTTCTTTATATCATTACTAAAATTTGCAATCCTATTTATGTTTAATATTTGTACGTGTGTAGGAAAACACGATAGAAAAAAGAATGTGTCAACAGTGATCCTATCTATGTTAGAAGCAAATCACAATTATCCATTACACTGAGGAACAAAAATTATGTAATGCTACTTGAAATCTTCAAAAATTTGAATAAAGATTTTTACAAGTCGTCATTACTTATTTTAATGTTACTCTTGCCGACTCATTCAACTATTCTGACAATAATCAAGAAAAAAAGCCAAATAGCAATTATCCAGCTCACCTTTAACAGTCATGATGTCACATAATAAGGCTAGATGTCGATAGTTAACATATGAGCCGTCAAAAGAAATAACGTGGAACATTTCACATTCGATGGCTTTTCGAACAGCCTCAATACCCAGAGCCTCAAATATTTCTACTATGTCATTACTGACGGTGCGCACCGGATCTACATCCCGTTCAGCCAACACCTATACACGTCATAAAAAAATATTTGCCTATTACAACGAGCAACATATTTTAAACAAAAGAAACATGTACAAATTAATAAACGACAGAAATTACATGGTTATCGGTGAAATCAGGTTGAAACTTTACAAAAAGTGTGAATACAAGTTTTAGACTTCGGGCTCTCGAAGTCATCCCCAGAGCTCGTTCCATTGTCACATTGTCTTCAACACATCATCCTTTTATATACATTAACATTACTTACTATAAATCTATCTAGAATTCATTCAACAAATACGCACAAATACCTATACGATTACCTAATCCATCTACGTCTATATCCATGCATCTCGAAATTCCACTAGCTTACCAGAAGTATCGGGTAAGCATCGTTATAAAGTCAATTGATCAACCCTGTTCAAACGACATATTGGTTAAGTAATTAATGATAAAATTAGACAGACACACATATATCCAACATCTAGACTTAAAATGACTAAGTTTGAACATGTCAACCAATACCAGATCCTATGCATATATCCGAAGTTGCACTAAATTATTAACTTTCTTTTACTAGCCGGTGAACTTTTTATTGAATATCTGAAATCTTATCAACTTACAACCATGTTAATAGATAGATAAAATTAATTACAACTGATTAGATAAGTAAGATTGTTGATGTTTGTTTTCTAAGTGATAACAAATGCTAGAGCTTCAATATGAGAAATAGTGATATAACATCTACGTAAGCTGCGCTGCCAAAGACGCTTCATTCAAAGCAAAATGCTAGAGTAAGTGTAACACACTACCCGCGAATGAAATTATAGGAGTGAGAGTAATTAGAAATTAAAAATACGTCGAAATATCGAAAGAATTTGGAATGGGGGAGAACGAAAAGGCGAAGGAAATATAGCATAATCGAATTAATCGCTAAAAGACCTCATGCACTTATGGATACTCCTAGACTAATTTTAGAACTATAATAAGCCATTATTCATAGAATAAAATATAAATTTGATAAAGCTCTATTAAATAGCGCAATAAAAACAAATTAAAAATTGAACTAATTATGCCGAATACATTCACATTTCTATCACACTTAAACTTTCATTCCTTTTTCCGCTAATGGACAATGCCTTACTAAATATTTGACCAAGCGATTTTCCAACTCCGGATACATACTTAATATTACTCCTCAATTTTATTTAAATTGGCTCTCATATTATTCTGGCCTATCTAACGCGTTTATTAATGGAAGTACGTTTAAAGTCTTTCCAATCTATATTATGGCCAGATTCTTGTGAGTGCCTAGCTAGGTCAGATTTCTGGATGTGACCTCAATTACAGGTTGTATTATTTCCTCCGCTTCTAACCTTAATTGAGCGTATCGTTCCTCATAAATACGTCTGATTACAGATGTTTCAATGTATTTTATAAACTCCTGAAGTGTTCAAAGGTTCTATTCTTGCCCTTTGGTTTCGTAGTTTGCTGCCTAAGATGAGTGCTTGTTTCAATAAAGTTCACTCCTAAAATTTTAATTTTCCTACCAAATTTCGAACCTGGTATTAACGAGGTCCTACGGTAATTTTGCAGTTTCTCCTGCTTTACATGTATCGAATCAATCGAAATTCTTTAGAATTTCCTTCAATGACTTATCAAATAATTCATAATGGTATCCGTTGTAATTCAATATATCATTACGCTTTCTCAATTAATCTTTTCTATACTATAAATCATTCATTTTGAGACTTCTTAATATCATAGATTTAAAAATATCTATTTTTAAGCCATACTGGTGATTCGAGAAAAAGATACACGAATAAGTATTTGGCATATAGATATCCTTTTCTAGTAACCCAACTTCTGCCCCAATCTCACATCGTGAAATGCTCTTCCCTGATTTCCATTTCCACCTTGAACTTTAGATCACTTATATAATTTCGTAAGTCAAACACAAAAAAGATTCCATAAAATAACTATCAATTCAACAGCTAAAAAACGCGTTGTCATTCAAAGCAAAATAAAATTGTGTGGATATACTTAAGTTTAAGTACTTTTTAAAAAGCAAAAATTTCATGAATGTTCTGATAGCCAGCCGTTACAAGCATAGACTCTTTTCGAGCTGCATGAGCCATAATCAGAGCATAAATTATAACCAATTATCATAGCTGAGATCATATAGAAAAGTTAGTTTATCGTGGAATATACACATGCAATCAACACTCTTACGAATGTAAATAGATTTTGAAGTTTCTATCCACTTCGTTCATGTCTGTCATTATACGGAACATTAATGCGGAAGTTTTAACGAATGGTATGAGTGACGAAGCAAATATATTACGAAATATACCCGACTATGATAAATTAAAATGTAGGAAATAACAAAAATTGCAGAAAAATGTTTGCTCCATTATAAATCAGACCTTCATAAGACAAGTTCCATCGGTCTCCAGCATCCACTCGGCAATTGCATCAAAGCTTCCATCCTCCTTTATAATGATACGTTTCTTATCCTGTGTCTTTGGCAGATGCATGTACACCTTGCTAATTTGTTGAATTCCTTGCAGAGTGATATCTGTAAGAAGATTGGCCTCGATAAACCGAAGAAATGTGTCGTCCTCCATTTTATCAACAGTGGAATTCGCGTTCTGTCATTTCAGTCAAAAAACAGTTTGTGTGAATCAGTTAAAGGATAGCAAAAATAATTCAACGGTTTAAATTATACATTAATATTTAATACCTGGCACAAACATCTAATAAATACTATAATAAAGGTTACCAACTTGACATAAACACCTGATCCTTTATGTAAATATATTTGACAGTATAAACGTTGTATCGTGTTGAAAAGGCAATTTAACTAGTAGACCGGTTTCGTCCTTATTGGCAACTCAACATGTGCTGTCCAGAATTTGTCGCGGAAAAAGCTCAAACCTGGGCACGTCTGCTTCAGAATTTGAAGCTCTAATCACTAAGCCAATTTGCCGCACACTACACACAACTTTCAGTTATATACGAAGTTCTCAATAAGGACGAAACCAGTCTACTGACCGAATTTCCTTTTCTACACTATACAATTCTTATTTTATACTCACAAATATGTGTACATAATGGGTCAGGTAAGTGTATCAAGATCATAACCTTGATTAAAGTAATTGTTATCACCGTCCGCGCAACCAATGTTCGTTTAATTATATAGGTTTTGAGTTATCCTTAATAGCGAAATTTCTGAAGCATAATAGATGTTTCGATTGTAAGAAATTTTTATCATGAAATAATTGGGAATATAGTGCAAGTAGTTTTCCAAATACCATTGGTGCTATTAAACAATATATCCTTCAATGTCAGCCTATTTCTAACACTATACATCAATTAAAAATCGGAATTAAAGCGAGAAAACGTCCATTCATGCCTTTGCGGAAAGCTATTCGAACAAAAAGTATGATGTAAAAAGAAACATGTTGCGCGACAGGGAATAGATCATTTACCTGATTATCGGGTTGCGATCCGATTTGTTTGCTGCCGCTGTCTTTCTCTGCTTTCCATTGAAAAAGATCTCCATATCTGGAGATCGAAAATTCTGGATAAATCAGGAAGACAGCGGATGCAAACAAATCGGATCGCAACCCGATAATCAGGTACAAGTATGATGCAAGTTTAAATTATTCAACACTTCGAATGAATATTATCATGTGGGTTTTTTTTTAAAGCGTAAAATTTGTATCAAAAATTCTATTACTTTATTATCAGCCAACATTGAAAGAAAATCAGATAATAAAATTCGCAGATGCGTCGTTGAAAATTTTGATGCGCACTACAGAGATTCCCAACTGTCAAGAACAGTACTCCGTTAGAAGTCTCTTAGCTATTATTAATAGATGTTACCAGAGCATGAAATAAGTCAAAATATGAGGCAGGTTAACAGACAATAACACAACGATTGCCGGCTTAAAGCAACAATTTGGCTAATTGGGAACCGGAATAAAACGTGATGTTTAATGCGATTTTGGATTAAATGAACACTGCTTGCGCGGGCGATGATGGGAGTTTTGATAATTGGTAACCCGTGAACCTCAAAATTAAAAATAAACAACACAACTGGTTAAAGTTTGAAACAAATGTGCAAATAAAATTCTACAAACTATTTTTTAGAGTATATACCACCTCAAACTGAGGTAAGCTTACACTTAATGAATAAATCATGCAATTAACCAACTTACCGTAATCTCTTTGGCAAAATCATTATTCATAATCCGAATGCGCATAACCAGTTTCAGATTATCATCCGGAATGTGACAGATAAGATCATTACCAAATGAACGCATAATTTTGTCAGCAATCTGTTCCAGTGATAGTTTTTTACCAGTCATTCCTTTCCGACTGAACTCAATACGAAGCAACCATGGACTGATCGCCTTCACATCAAAATCTGGCAACTCGTAGTATGTTGAAACCCATTCTCTGTCCTCTTCGATAACACTCTCCTTCGGCTCTGGATCATAATAGATAGCAGTGCTGTTAACCAGTTTCCTCAGAACTGTGTGCTCTAGTCGGGCCACAACATCCTTTGCGCGTTCGGCATCACGAGCTGCCTGACCCGTCAGATAGACTGTCATCGATGGTGTTTTTGGCTTTTTACTAACATTGATGATCTCCTTTAGACGCGGTACACCAAGAGTGACGTTTTTCGCCGACACACCAGCGTAATGGAAAGTATTTAGAGTCATTTGAGTAGCAGGTTCACCCAGAGATTGCGCGGCCAAGGCTCCAACCATCTCACCTGGATTAATTTGAGCCTGCTGAAATCGTGTGCGAATTTCACCAAGTACCCACTCAAAAGCTTCATAGCTCAGTCGGTAATCTTGGATTACTTTTTTGGCACACAATGTAGCCCGAATTAGACAAGACATCAGCAATGTGGCGTTGGCATTTGCCTCTATACTCAACTTTTCAGTGCCCGGAACAACGACTAGCCGACGACAAGTTTCGCGCACCTAGGTTAGACAGATAAATATTTCATAAAAATATTATTCCATACGATAAAATATCTAATCAAACATAAAATACAACAATTAAAACGAATCAAGCAAACTTTACCATACAAATGCGACAGGTATTACTTGCTCACATTAAAGCAGAAATTAAGTTCTTAATAGCAAAATTAAACAATTATAATAACTAGACCCCGTTTGTTGAGGAGAACAAATACATGTGCAGTTGTGTATAAGGTGTTGCGTACCTAATAACAAAGTAGTTCAAATAGGACCAAAAGGATATAGTCAGAATGAACTATATATATATATATATATATATATATATATATAAGTTTTGTAGTTACACTGTCGAAGACTTCACATGAAGTTAACTCCACTACTGCTGATATACACATCAATAAAGAAAATTTTACCGCCCAATCGTCACACATTCCTCATCCAAATATATATCGGTTCTAGGGCGGTAATACCGGCTCCTACTGATGAGTCGCCAAGCACGTAACGAATGCGCTCATAAGATTATACCTTTTTTCATGCCGACTTTGTTTTATCCTTCTGGTCCTATTTGAACTATTTTGTTACTAGGTGCGCAACACTTAATACACAACTGCATATATATTTGTGAACAACACCTAATACAAAATTATAATAATTATTAAAACACAAACAAGACCAAGAAGAGAAGATTGGTCGAGCGAATAGTGACACCATATTTAAAGAGCGACATGCCATGAAATGCAGAAGTGGTTGGTATATGTATAGCTTATTTCCTTCATTGAGACGAGTAAGTTTTATCAACGTTCTCATTACGACCGACCACATTCAACAATGACTCTAAAAAACAGTCGGATATCAATATGTGTTTCAAGAAATGAAAAGGATACATATTGCGAAAGCTGATATAATGTTTTTTCACCGTTTTTAAATTGACAAAATAAATGTGATAGTGTATTTAATAAAAGCTGGTGAATTTTGTGTTTGCTTCTGCCTTTGTAAAGTTACTATAAAAATTACCAACTGCTTCAGTCACGTTGAGACCTGGTTAAAAGGAATTATTTATTAACTATGTTGCAATTGAGTGAAGTAAAGTGTCACAGTACCGTCGAATTTCTCAGTTAAAACTCAAAATGTACAAAATAGCTGAACGTAAAGGTATACAAGATTTAAACAGTCATAGGAAGCAAATGCCGCGAGGAAGGGCCCATCAATAAATTTTATTAAATGAAAATTTGGGGTGACCCGGGAAAGATTGCGTATCTTAAATACTGGGTAATAAAATCTGTTAAACTGCGAAGATTCCATAAATTGTTCTAACCAGCTTCCACTCACGCTAAAACAACTAACAAACAATGCACAGTAACGCCAGAACATGCAATATATTTAATGTGGACAACCAGATCGGAACATCGAAATCTCGCATTAGTATGCCTTATCCATGTGAGCTGATAAAATTCCAGGAAATATATATAGATCTCCGCAGCAAAAAATGTATTATTATATATTTAACTAAATGATGTCATGAATACCGCGAAATAGAAAAGAAATTAAGCCTAGAATGTACGGATTTTCTGAAGTAACAGGTGTTCAGAAGTAGAAGTAATTCTCAAAATCAAGTTTGTGAGTTTGAAGAAAACCCCAATCCCATTGCATTTAAACAGTCATCGAAACACTATAGCAAAACAACCGTCATTCAGTTATTGAATTAATTATTACTAACGTCCGCTTAATCAATGAATGCATAATTAAAAAGAAAAAAATGTTGCGCGACAGGGAATAGCACATTTACCTGATTATCGGGTTGCTATCCGATTTGTTTGAATCCGCTTTCTTCCGGACTTATCCAGAATTTTCGATCTCCGGATATGGATATCTTTTTCAATGGAAAGCACATAACCTACTAATTTTACAGTCTATATGTCAAGTCTACTAAGTTGACAATCAATATGTCAACTTTGTAGGTGATATGCTTTCCAGTAAAAAAGATCTCCATATCCGGAGATCGAAAATTCTGGAGAAATCAGGAAGACAGCGGATGCAAACAAATCGGATTGCAACCCGATAATCAGGTGAATGAATAATTTGTATGAATACACGAGAAAAATAGGAAAACAGCAGGGCGAGTATTATTGTTCGAGAGAGTTGCTATGTGATACATTTTTTCAATGCAAAAGATATAGTATCAATTAAAGCGACAATATTATTTTAATTACTCATTTATCTACACTGCAAGTTTAATGGTTAATACTATATATAAAGGCAAAACGTATGCTCAATTAACACAAATAAACGTATTGTAAAAAATGAGATCTGCTGCCAAGAAAACACGCACATGCTCGACAACTTGTCTTGGATGAAGACTGGTTCGAGATAGTGGGTCCAGTTCAAATATCTTCTGTGCATTAGTGACCAATCGATTTATATTGCATGGTAAAACAACCATGTCATCGGTTTTTTTGATCAGCGAGCGCATCACCTCTCTGTCTTTACTCAGCTGTTCCCATTCAGCTTCCAACTCAGCTTGTGTCTGCGAATCCGTTGCAAGGCTACGAACCAGATCATCAGGCATGCATCTGTAAATTGAAACACATTTAATGCATCATTTGTTGGAAATATACTAAAATTAGTCATTAAAATTTATTTATAGTAAAGGTAAGCGTTTTATAGAACATAAACTTATAACTTAGCCGATGCATAGAAACTTGACAAAAAATAGACTTTTAAGTAGAGAAATACATGGATGGCAAACACAGATTTAATTTCTATGTAGTCAAAAAAGTTAAATGACCTCCTTCTCTTAGCAAGTATACATTATTATGGAACAATAACAAACCTGCGAAGTACACGTTCATTAGTTACATCAAAACGGAAGCCATGCTCGAATGCCGCGTTGGATGGTTTAAATGTCGGCATACGTTGGAATTCCACGTGAATTGCATCGAGTCCATCTTCGCCGTAGCGCAACTGAATCATCTGATTGATCTGATTGCGAACCGTACCGTCGTATTTTACCATTACAGACTCCATAGCTTTAATCAGTCGGCGTTGAATATAACCAGTTTCAGCAGTTTTGACGGCAGTATCAATCAAACCCTCACGACCACCCATAGCGTGAAAGAAAAATTCTGTCGGTGTTAATCCAGCGAGGTAACTGTTTTCTACAAAACCACGAGATTCTGGACCGTAATCATCCTGAATAAAATGAGGAAGAGTTCTGTGTCGGAAACCGAATGGTATTCGTTTACCTTCAACGTTTTGTTGGCCGACACAGGCTATAACCTGAGAAATGTTAATACGCGAACCTTTAGAACCAGCTACGACCATAGTATTGAAATTATTGTATTTTGACAGACTGCGCTGAGCACAACTTCCAGTTTTGTCACGAGCGTCGTTCAGAATTTTGTTCACGTTGTTTTCGAACGTCTGTCGAAGTGTGTTACCGGGAGTTGGTTGGAGGTCATAATTGTGTGCTTGATCAATGATTTCGAAAACGCTATCCTTGGCTTTCATAATTGTGCTGCCAATTTGACGACGTGTCTCTTGATCATACAACGTGTCAGCAATACCAATTGTATGACCTTCAATCATAAGCCAGTTGTTTACCACTGTCTGAATATCATTGTAGAACTGGCCGACCTGAATGTAGTTATGCTCCAACGCCACAATATGGATAAGAGAACCAGCACCTGCACCAACAGTCTTTTTGCAAACTATACCGGCTATCAAATCCCCATCATCGACGATTACCTGTTGAAAAAATATTAAAATGATAAAAACCGTCTCATATAATTAGGAAAAAATCAGGAGTAGCCATATGAATAACAATAGTTGGAATATGCAGAAAGTGATTATATTCAAAAGCTATTCGTTGGCTGTGCCAGTAAAGTAGCTGTTGATACACATAAGCAGTATAAATCTAAGCCAACATAGTTGACATTAGGTACATTAAAACACAGATCTTACCAGATATACTGTGTTAGCCCTTTTCATATTATAAGTTGTCTCTGGTGATCTCTGATTATATATATATATATATATATATATTTACATATATATAAAGACCAACCTTTATGTCGTACGCAGAGCCATTTCCGATAGTTCATAGGAATATTTCCTCCAAATCTAAAATACGCAGCGCGCAGAGACACTTTGATTTATCCAACGCCTTAATTGAGATGGGGATCGCGTTCTATGTACATTTAATCGAGAAATATTTAACTGCATAGGCGACGCGCGACAAATCGTCGAGGTCGATAGCAATTTAACAATAAAGAAATGCAAACATCAATCGGCTAGAATACACCACTCGGTCAATGGAGAGTTACTGTAACTTCTTTGGTTCTTCAACTAAGTGGAAATGCATTAATGCAAGCCATCATGCTAGCGATGGCAACACAGATACACAAGAAAAAATAATATGAACCTTTGTATCACCCGGCGATATCCATCGATATGGGCCGGTGTCTTCGTCTTCTGGATGAGTGCTGTGTGTCCTAATGCAATTGACACGACCGGGAATGATCAAGCTGAAAAGCTGTTTTCCGGTCCACAACCTTTGTGGTCGATAAATAGCAGGTTTTGGCATTCTACCATTCCAAGTAGGCAAGAACATGAGCAGATTCATCATTTGATCGCGTGTGAGAAAAATGTCTCGTGAGGTCATCTTGTTGACAGCAGTCAATGTGTCCTAAATAGGTAAAAAAAAAAGAAATTATGCACACAAATTGCAAACATTGCATTCAGCAGAAAATAAATACCCATTAAACAAAAATAATAAACAACGACGTAAAAAATTAACCAAGAATGGTTAACGTTATAGCACTGACTCAAAAAGAAAGTGATATACAACAATTTTGTCTCAACCGATCAAAGAAGCAGTGACGCCGTACCAGTTAAACACTACAATAACACCAGGCATGATCCGACAGAAATTTCTAAAATTAAGTATAAAGCAATATAAAGTACAATCAGATTGCATAAAACTTGACCGATACAGGAAATGACATATTACGGCTATTAGTTTCATGAAGTAAATCGATTTCTATACAAGATGAAACTTGCATAGGATCACCATCGAAAATGACAAGGATATTAAATGTAAACAAAATTAGGACAAGTAAACAGTTAATGCAATTAAACAATCAATTACTGCGCAGGTGGTGGTAACAATTCTATAAATCAAGTTTGCGAGCTTTAAGTAAATACCAATCAAATTTTACTTAACCAGTCGTCGAACAACAAAGTAAAACTACCGCCCGTAGTACGTACTGACGCGTTTCGACCTTCCATGATCATCATTAAAGTACGACGGCAAACTGACCAGCGAGGATAAAAGCGCAATGCATAAATATGGAAATGAAAATTAAATATGCGGCTCTCGCTTCTAGTTATTGTATTTGACCAGAAATTTCGGTTATACAATTTCTATGCACTCATGAACATTAACTTTTAGCACATTCCTATATATATATATATATATATATATATATATATATATATATATATTGATATATATGGTGAATGTTGATAAAAGTTAACGTTGGTGAGTGCATATATATAGGTAATACAATTAGAATATAAATTACTGCGCGGGTAAATAGATACGAGGTAAATAGTTCACGAGAATTAACAAACTCGACTAGAAATAAAAATTCTAAGACTGGGCGATTTAAATTTTAAAAATACTAGAAATATTCTTATCACAATTATTCACCTGCACAATGCCCATTACTGGCTTGTTCGCCTGAGGCGTAATAACAAGTCGTGTGACACGCGCTAATTGTGAGATTTCCGCTTTCGTTTCAACAGATTGTGGTAAATGCAAATTCATTTCGTCACCGTCAAAATCAGCGTTATATGGAGCAGTGACAGAGAGATTGAGACGAAATGTACTCCAAGGCAAAACTTTAACTCGATGACACATCATAGACATTTTGTGCAAAGTTGGTTGTCGATTGAACACGACAAAGTCATCATTCAACATATGACGCTCTACGACGTAACCAACCTAATAAAAGCAGGTGAGCGTACAAAAAACGTTAAAAATTACCATTAATTACTTCACTTGAAAAATATAAGAATATTTCATTGACCACAAATTTAGAGTTAACCTTTTCTTAAATACCGTATTAGAAATATGAGACACAATAAGCTTTCAGAGTATCTTTCCCATAGGGAAAAATATTGTTTTTAACAAGAAATATTTTTACAGAGGAATATATTTATATTTTACGACTAAAAACCCAAAACCAATTAGGAGAAACTAGGAGATAAATATGGAAATCCCCAATCCTACACGTGCACTAAATACAAGTCAGGCTCAATGGCTGTACACACTTTTCCCGTCTGCATAATTTGAGCTACAAATAATTAATCATTAGTGTTTCACGAATTGCTTACTCATCGTTGTAATTTTGTAATCAGTATCTAAGATTCAATACAAAGGCAAACAGTCGTATGAGGTTCCGATAAAGTTCTGCGTTAACTCCGACGTTTATTTATTATTCCATTTAACACACGCGTTTAACTTACAATGTTCCTTCGTTCTAGTTGCTAGCCATCTTTCCAAGCGGCCGATATAGCACTATCGACAACTGCATGCATGCGGTCAAACAAAGTGTGAGGTGGATATTAACAGTAATCTTCTTTCATTACCAGTGAAGACAATTGTTTCGTCTTATAAACTTTCCATAGTTTAACTTTATGAAGCGTAGCTATAGATATTCTGACCTGACGACCGGCGGGCACAAGCTAGTCAAGCCGGGGATGAAGCTTTCCGGGTCTAAAAGGACAGCCATCATCTCGTTTCATGCAAAGCTTCAAGTTTGGTTTAACTACGCACGTAACACTGTGTTAAATGTGTAGTGATATAAAGGGAGCAGACGTACCAGAAACGAAAGGCAGGTTTCGATTGCTGAAGGAAACTTTGGCCACTGGCATCAGGGCAGATAGAGCTTATCAGCCTCGGTTGGAAAACTCAATACAAACCATCCCTATTAGGAATAAACAACCTAGTGTTCCTCTGCCGTTCACATATAACTATAAACCACACGAGTTATAATGATTACACACTGCATCGGTCATCACGCAATATAAAAACCGTTGCAGTATCTGTTGAGTCATGCAGGGTGGATAAGCGAAATCATACTATCACAAGCACCTTCACCTCCGATTCTGCCTCTTTACATTATCTTTCTTTTTCTCAATGCGACAATAACACTCTTTTAGATACTATGAATATGGTTGGTGTTGATCATATCACTGAGCCCAATATCGGGTTGCCAAATATCGAATATAGTTCAAACACATTACCAATCAATAAACTTAGATTACAATTACGCAATCTTTCATAGGTTATTTGTCAAACCTAGATTAGGTTGAAACATCATCGCATTTAATATGCAAACAGTAAAAAACTGGACAACATGAAACTCTCGCACGTTTGATGGATAAATTACAAATCGATGTGTGTTGCGTATCTGAAACCAGAATACAGGATCCTAAGTGAATAACAGAACTGGGCGCATCATTCTTATATGCACAATATTGGCTTCGAACCTCTGGTTCACAAGCCCGTAATTGGGGCGTCAGCATCTGCATATTCTCCCACCGATTGCAACATGGAAGAAATCAAGGGCGCTTTTACTTCAACATAAGCTCTTTACTACGTAGAGCAAGAATTTCGGATATAATCTTGGTTATGGATGACATGAATGCTCAGGTTGGGCGCTTGAGTAACGCAAAATTTTATTAATTTGGAGGATACACTATAAGTCCGACGCGCAACGAAAATGGTGAACGACTGCTGGATAGCTGCGTGGAACACACTATATTTAAATAGTACAAACTTCAGACGTAATGTAAGACGGTGGCGGTCTCCAGCTCCCGGACAACGGTGGACTCAAATAGATCATGTAACAATTATAGATGGCGTGGTTACATTAAGGATTTTCGTCGTTTTGCAACACTTATGTCGACTCCGACCAAGCACTTATCCGTTGTAGATGTGCACTATTTTTTCCGGAAAAATAAATCAAGCTAAACCTCAAATAGATGCAAGCAAACTCGAAAAACCATCTTTACGACAAAAATATGACGATTTTCTAAAATCAAATCTAACTGATCCTGATGACCAAGGTTTTAAATTTGCTTTGAACCAGGATAGGTTCCACTATGCATAATGCAAGTACTACGGTATGTGGCATTGCAGACCCCTGTATAAACAATCATTGGTTCTATGTAAAATCTAAGGAGATACTCGAAATAAGAGACAAATTAAACCTAGCCCGGCTCAATGTAAAACGCCAACTTAAGCGCAGTCTGAAAGTCGATCTCCAATCCTTTTTGACCCGAAAGACTGTAGAAATGGAAGAAGAGTTCGCATCAGATAATAGTCGCTGTTCGTTCCAACTTAATCGACCAACAGGTCAGAGAATATACAAAGTGAGCGAAACTATAAATGATAGTAACAATCATCTAATAACCGATGAAATAAGTCGTCTTCATAGTTGAGCTGAACACATAAAAGATCAATATTCTTGGGCACCCACGTCAGTTCCGATTCCAAAAAGCATGCCTGTATCAACAGTGTGGAATTTGAGTACCGAAAAACCCTCAGAGTTAGAGATACGGGACGCAATACAATCTCTTAAACACAGGCCCCGATGCTTTGCTTCTTGGATTATTTAATAATGGCGGCGATATAATTTCGGGAGCCTTAACTAACCTTTTTCGTACTCTAGAGAACGAGGAGACTGTACCACATGTTTGGAATGAGTCGACCATCATCTTCAAAAAAGAAAATCGTAATTCCTGTGATAACCATCGTGGTATAAACTTGACAACAGTCGTGTCTGTTATTTGCTTTGATTATCTTACGCCGACTTAGCGCTTCATGAGAATCTCACATTAGAGAAGAACATGCCGTATTCCATTCAGGACGAGCATTTATAGATAATACTTTTACGTTTATACAAGTTCTTGAACAGCTACATTATAATCGCCGTCCCACAATAGCTGTCTTTCTAGACTTCAAGGGTGCATCTGACTCGGTGGATCGCAATTTTGTTCTATATTCTGTCGAGAAGTGATGCTCACAAATTTGTTAATATTATCCTCGCTCTTTACACAAACATTGGTCGCGGTAAGGTCTACAACGAATTAACGCAAAGCTTTATAACCAGCAGTGGAGTTCGTCAAGGATGTTTAATTTCTTCTATTTGTTTAGTTTTTTAATATGTGCTATTATGAACACTCGTCCACACGTTCAGAATGCAGGTATTGAAGGTCTACCGGGCGGTAAACTAGTCTATCTGAACTATGCAGACGATATCGTACTATTATTCGACAATCAAGATCCTGCTCAACCCACCTTGAATAGATTAGCAGACGTTGTTCCGTCTTTTGGTAAGAATTTCGCACAGTCTAAATGTAAGATACTTTTACAGGATCACTCACCACTTACTTCAACTCTGCTACTGCAGGGTGAAGATCTAGACATAGTTGGCAAGTTTACATATCTTGGGAGCTCTATCAATATTTCAGGCCATGTCTCATAAAGTGAGTATGAGAATCGCGAAAGCTAGAGTAGCTTTCTCGAACCGCCGCCGTTTAAGGAGAAACGCAGTATTTCACCCTGCACTAAAGGTCGTGTTCACAATGCATCTGCACGCACAGTCTTATTATACGCTAGTGAGCCTTGGTCCTTAAGAGTTGATGATTTTAGACGCTAATAGGCATTCTAATATCGAGAAGCATAGTACTTTTAGGTTACCAACAACGAATAACCAACGCTGACATTCTTAGATGCAGTTGTGAATCGGCCATCAACTACGTTGGCTAGGTCACGTTCTATGATTGCCCAGTACAGCAATATTCTCTCATCCAACGCCGGATTGGCGCAAGAAACAAGGTGGGCAAATTTTGGCATGGCAGAAACAATAAAAGAGCTACAAAATGCATCAAAATAATAATTTTTAGTTCTGTCAGGAGCGATTTTATCGACTTTAAGTTTTAAACCTCCGGGGCTTCCTAAACTGACTCTTGACTAAGATTGAGAAATTAATAATACCATCAGTTAGATTTGACTACTTTGGAGTTTTAATCCGATATTTGTGTTACTATACAGTAAGACAGAAATAGATATAATATTAATTCCCAGGAAACTCCATAAAATGTCATTGGAGCCGGCTTATCCTCCAAAAGGAGTCAGCCGCAGTAAAGTAAAGTAAAGTAAAGTAAGTACTGGAAGAACCACATAGTGTAAACGTGAAAACAATTTCGTGTAATTGAATAAGTGCACAAGTTAATTCTCCTAAAATAATAAAAATTTAAAAGCACCGATGGGCATTTAAAAGGGATACAAAATTTGTGACAAAAACAGTAGCATAAAACTAGACAATATAGCATAAAGAAATTACCTGGAGTGTCAGATCCGACAGCTTTGGATGGTATCGCAAATCAATACGTTCACCATTCTCGCGTATGATATATTTGGCACCCGGATACATGGTGCCATTTTGCACCAATTTCTGAAGAAAATCCATGTTAAACTGAGTTACAGTTTCTGGAAAGCTAAGGTTCTGTGCAATTGTACGTGGTACGCCGACTTGATCTAAATTCAAATTAGGATCGGCTGTGATGACAGTTCGTGCTGAATAGTCGACCTAAAACAGAACCGTAGTCGTAAAATTGAATAAGGTTTAAATACTAATCCTATTTAATATAGAAAAATTAATGAACAAAAGAATTTGCATGTTTGATGTAACAGTACTCTAATGTGTTTATTGTTTTAATGGTTACATACTGTTTGTTGCGGAGAACTACTATATATGCAATTGTCTATTTTTGCGCCCCAAGTAATAAATTAATTCAAACCCGAGCAGAAGGATAAACCAAAATCAACATGAACATGAGTTTATATCTCCCGTACAGGAAAATTTTGGTTAATCCTTCTGGTTTTATTTGAACTAATTTGTTAGTAGATGTGCAACGCCTAATACACTATTGTGCTAATGTCCTGACGATGGAGGAAGGCAAAACGCCACGAAACGTTGAAGAAAAAACGGCATAAGTTCGCCGGACTAGAAACGTGCGAAAAGCTTAATAAAGATGGAACCGGTGAGAACTCCTCAGTTAGTGAAACATCAACTTTGTGCGCCTGGAAATGTATGGAAATCAAGATTTTACCGACCTACGAGTGCTATCAATTGTCCCGCAATAGACAGTAGCGGTTACAAATGATGTCATGTTTCTAAATTAAATGAAGCAAATGGTTAATCATTCACTTAAGCCGATGTATAAAAGGAAACAGAAATCATGATTGCTGATTAGAAAAGCAATTGTAAACAAAACATGACACGTATAAATACACTGAAATAAATATTCGAACACTGCGATGAATTTGATATAGCTGACAAGACTGCTAATTATACGTGATTCTATAAGCAAGGGACACAGAAAAAAAATACAATGTAAATGGTGAGAACGTACTCGTTTTCCCATCAGATTACCACGAATTCGACCAGCCTTTCCTTTCAGACGTTGCTTGATCGATTTCAATTGGCGACCGGACTTCTGCTTAGCTTTTGGTAAACCTGGTACGTCGTTGTCAATTAAGGTTGTCACGTGGAACTGCAACATTTTAACATCTTCTGCGATTATGTGTGGTGCGGCGCCAGTCTCTTCGTCCCGTCGCAACTGGTTGTTTGCCTTAAGGATATCAGACAGTTTGTGCGTTAAATCGTCTTGGTTGCGTGCAGCGCCGTACATAACTATCGCGGGACGAACCGCCAACGGCGGCATTGGCAGGATTGTACATATCATCCAGTCTGGTCGGGCATATTTCTATTGAGAGTAGAAAATAATGATTAATTGAGCACATGTGAGATTGCATTAATAAGGGATAGACAAAAATTGTATACGATATAATACTTATTATTTTATAAATAAACACAATGATTATTAAATACCTTACTATACAAGAATTCAATCTAACGGCAGTTGGTTTAAATTTAAGTACACCTGTTTTAATAGTTGTTACAGTTCAAAACCCTCAACAAAGGAAATGGTAATGCCGATTGTGTTAAAAAATCATAAATAACGTCTTGTTATCAACGGTATATTAAACAAGCGGCAGGCTTAAATGAAAGTAGTGACATCTTGACGGGCACCGCAATAAATCGTAAGTTTATTACATAAACCACATGGTCAGTTTAAATTGTTGACAATTGAGTCTATCATGGCCGTTTTAGAATAGGCATCAAATCACTTGGATCATTGACGGCAGCAGCATTGTTCCGGCTTCCTAGAAAAGCAAGCCAGTTACTACTACAGCATCAAATATCGGTTTGAGGGTCCCACAAAAATCATAATACGTGTTTCAAGATTCTCTTGTGAAGCATTGAAGAAAGCTTTTATTTTCGAAAATTTGTAATATCCGTAAACCAGAACCATAATTAACTGTAAAATTATCGTAAAAAATATCGAGTTTTTGGCGAAGTTTTAAAACGACTAGGCCTGAAATAAACCGAAATGCGATTACCACATTTTGGGAAATAAACTTACAATTAAATCCTTAAAGAGAAAAGATATTTGGCATAATAGTCTTACTTTGGAGACAGACAGGTGCTAACGAAGGTGAACAAGGAGGAGGAGGGGGGAAGGGATTAGGGTACTCTAGACACGTACATAAACGACGATTTTATAACTTAAACTATTTTCGTAACTTATAACTAAAGCTATACATTCATAATTTCAAATGAAAGAAAAAACTTAAAACAATGCACTTAACTTTAAACTTAGACGAAGTTTTTCTAACATGTACGTAAATTTACTCATCACTTGTTTGCACTTTCTGTACTTACCTGCAGCTCTTTTCATAAAATGTATCAAAAGAACTTTGTTTTGTTCGTTCTTTCAAATTGCTTCGAAATGTGAAAATTCTACTAAAAGAGCTGGAAGCATGACCAGTTGCCTCTTTTGTTGGGTGCTTTTTTCAATGAAATTTGACATTTCCTCGTGGATAAGGTTCTAATTGGGAAAGAATTGTGGCTACTTTTGCTGATGTAGCACTCATGATGGTACCCTGGCTTCAATATCTTACAAATTGTCGATGTACTACGGTCATAGATCTTTCGAAGTTCAATCGCTCGTAATGCCAAGCTCATGCTTTATATTATTTCTGTTTTAAGTCTATCGATATCATCCTCTTCTTCCTATCACCATTGTCCTTAGCACTCAATTTCTTTCGGCCTCATGATAACACACAAAATGTTCAGTAATCACGCAAAAGTAAAGGTAGCGGTACATCGCACAAGATACACTTGATTCAAGCGTGTAACACGTAAGTGAGTGAGCGAGATTCTCTGAATTATGCCTGACCTGGTGCGACAACTAGCGATGTTCCGAAACACGCCTGTATCATGGATTTGGGCTCGTATCTTGAAACAAAATATGGCCCAAGCTCCGTCGTATCTCAAACTCGTATGTTAGGGACTGCTCGTATCTCGAGGTACTACTACTTCAATTCTATTTCCCATTTTAGGAAATAATGTTAAATAAATATTTGTTAGGCTCCTTTACTCATCGTTAAAGTACCGCAAGTGTACTGGAAAGCTGTATCCAAAAAATAAACCAATTTAAGTCAATTTCAATCGGATAAATTAGTTTATACCATATTTTCTTTTGTTTATTAGATAGATACATAGTTGGAAGCAAATAGCAATTGGAAAGTTGATAGCCTCGTTGACCAATTACCACTACTGGCAGTATAGTTGTGTTCATTCGTTGTAGACCGTAACGCAACTAGAAGTGTTTCTGTATTGAGCGTGCAAAACGTTTAAAACTTGGTTAGAATATCACTTTTCGACAAAATATCAAAAGGAAAATTGCAATTTTGAAATCTAGAAAGACGCATATTGTGCGACGGCGAAATACTTGTCGCCTTTCAAGAACCGGTAAAAATATTATTATTTACATAACCTTGTTCCTGGCTGGATTCAGCTTTGTTCTTCGCTAGCGTGGATTCATACGAAACACCAAGACAGCGTAAGATAACCGAAACAAACAAACTAAATACGACTGAGTCGAGCATACACTACGATGGTTACTCATCGAATTACGACTGTCTATTTATAAGATAAGGAAAGGACAATTGACTGTAAAAGCAAGTGAAATGCCTACTCATTCTATTTAGTAATGGTGTGTATTTACAACTATCTCCAGAAATTTTGTCGCTAAAACCTTAAATAAGCTTCTTGAATTGATATCATTGAAGTTTCCTGGGTTTGCAACATTTAAGAGATAAGATTGTAATCTATATTTCTAACGTTGACGATTTTCCCACATTAACGTTCCACAATGTTGACACAGACATACTCTCGGAGATCGGACGAGGTGGGATGGCAAAAATTATCTCTGAAGTGCTCATACCATACTCATATTTTATCGGTTATAAGATGTTTGTTATAATTATGCCAGACTTATTACGAGAATAAGTTGGAACAAATATCGGCTATTACCTGATACGAACTCCTTCTTGCATCTCTTCAATACTTTGGTCCAAATGGGATTGAAGATTGATTTAAGACTGCGGGGATTAAGTGGGATGTCCCACAACTCATGAGTATTTTTATATGTCGAGCTTCCTGGAATTTGGCATCTAGTGTCGAGAATCAAGCAGATTTTATAGAGACTTAATGATTATTTATGGAGCCAACAATGCATACAGTAGTACTTGCATTGTGAATATTGGAACTAAATTCATCCATTGGAAATAAGGTAATAAATTTAATTTTTACCGGATCAAACCCACCGATAGCATCTTCATCTGATAAGTGTTTAATACTTAAGAACTCTGCCTGCAGTAAGTTGTGCTTACGTTCCTGATTTTCATCATTCATTTTTCCATTCTGCAGTCAACTCTAAAACTTAAGGACGATAATTTCGGCTGATATGTCCACATCCGAATGAACAGGCGGTAGGAAAAAACATTTAAAATAAGTCAATTCTAGCCACAACGTTACGAAGGTAAATTGTAGAAAATAACTAGTCAACATTCAAGTGTAATAGAAAAGTGTAATAGTTATAATGAATGATCTGCTACATTTTGCTGTTACAAAAAGTAATTTAGAAAAATTTAATCACCTTTACAAAAGAGAATTAAAATATTATCTCATTTTACAACGTGAAGACAATAACGTTTATTGTAATTAATTTGCCGTTTCAGATGAGTATCACAACTGAAACCTATTAGAACGAGTGAAACACCATGCAACGAACCAATATAAAAAGATTAACAACTAATTCAACTTCTTGTTTAACGAATAACAAGAAAAAAAAAATTATTATACCATTACTGTTAAAATACAAATTACTTGAACTAACCTATAAGTTCGATAACTTTCATCCTCCTTCTTCTTGGTCGCTCTAGCGCTAACACATTCCGTCCGCACTTTATATTCTTTCATACATAAAAGCCATTCGTTGACGCATATCATCTTGGTTTTACGAAGAATATCTTATACAGGCCCTAATAACCAAAATGTGTGGGAAACAGTAAAACATACACAGCGAAGTAATTTAAGCACTTTCTTCAAGTAACCAATGTGAAAATCATTTATGAGCCTGGGCGGGTGCAAAGTGGTTGGACACGTCGATATATTTCCCAAAATAATGTCTGGCAAATTGAGTAATGATCAATACAGCCCTGACGTGGGTCCATCAATCCACCGAGCTTCGGTTTACCACCCATTGTCTCTGATATTTAATGCCCTCTAATAGGGGCAAACTGACATTTGTTTCTAAGTGGGGAAAAGGAGTTTAATTTAAAAATATGCTATTAAACATATATTCTAAAGAGGTGTTTAGAAATAATTTTAATTATTGAATATTAAAAAACGATTGCCAAATGGTAAAATAATTTATGCAAAGGTTGACAAGACCAGACAAAATAGGTTCTTTGTCTTAGACTTGATTTGAATATTAGCAATGTAGCAAATATTTGATTGTTCAGTGGCTAAATAATGCGTAATGGTCTAAAATCAGCAGGAATTACTATTAACTGACCTTTTATGTTTTAAGTTGACTAATAATGACATTATAATAAGTACAAATCTTGCGCGATTGATAAATCACTGTCTCTCGTGCTACTTGCCGTATCTATTTGTTTAACCAATAGAACACACGCGATACACTCGCGTATTGGAAAGAAAACAAATATCGTCTGTCTTCCAGAATGTGATCGATCTGAGGCGATGGCATGCCACTTATCCAATATGAATGATTAACACAGCTACACTTTAGAAATAAAGTGCCACTAGTGGAATTGGAAACTGGAGTTCACCAAGCAAACAGGTTACAGCAAAGAGGGATTATTAGAGAGCAAAATGTTGTTAAGAAGCCATTTTCAACCAGCTTCCATCTTCCGCGAAATCTTGACCTAATTTAGTATTAAATTCCACTGGCAATCACCATGGGAAGCTGCTCAAGGCCAGAGGCTTCACAGGTTGCATTGGTAGAATGGCTGGATAGAAGTCATATTCATATTTAGGACTGTAATCGATTTCTTATGCGAAACCTGGCATAAGTTGTTGTAGATATAGCTTCCTAGGCACGTAGGGTTTTAAATGAAAACTAAATAGCAGAACTGAAAAAATCACCTGGCTAGAACGCTATCGAATTTCGATGGCAGTGTATTTTCTGTGAACAAGGTCTGATAAGGCAATAATCATGGAGTGCACAGTACAGTTCTGACCTTTAGGAGACAAATAATGTGATACCAAATTATAAAGGATGACGAATATGCAAATGTATTTACCCCAAAATCATAATAAAAAAGCATTAGGTGCCCTAGTTCAGGTTCATCTGCAGTAACTCTGCTATCACATATTTATTTCTAGAAACAATATATATATATATATATATATATATATATATAGTAAAACTTTTATACCAAAAATGATAGCCGATACAGGTTCTCAATCTCTCCTTTATATAAATAATTGTATTAATGAACAAAATACAAAGACAAAGTTTCGCTAACTAAGCTATAGAATAGGCCAAACAAGGTTAAAATTTCACATAGATCCGTTTGATTCCCATTTCCAAGTACGCATCGTTTTAGCTGGGTGTGAATTCGTCCCTTTCTTTCGAAGGCTTCAGCATCGCTCATACTAACCACTGGAAATGAAGTACGATCTAATATTCGTTGACTGGCGACGTTTCGCAACCTAATCTCCAGTTCCATTATCAGGACATTATACACAGCACAATACTCACAATAGCATATTTAGGAAAATGTATTTTCAGAAGGATACTTTGGAAACTATCGCAGATAGTGCTAGTCAGCCATGGTTTTTAGATTAACTAAGAGAAGGAAAACTATATACAAGCCATCCCCAATAGGAATGGGCGACCTAGTGTTTTACAGCCCACAAATAATTTCGAACACAAAAACTAATAAATCTATACTGTATCCGCTGTCGCACAGAATAAAAAGATAGCCTTATCTACCGAGTAAGGCAAGATACGTAAACGAAATCAGGTTACTGTAGACACCTTAATTTCCGATTGTTTATGTTCATACTATTATCTCTTCTCAATCTAACAATAACGCTCTTTTAGATACTATGAAAAGGGTGGACATTAATAATATCAATAAGCCCAACGTCAGATTGACAAATATTGAAAATGGTTTAGGTAAACAACATTGATCAACGTTGTTTTACCGACACATGCTCCTACTGAGTGCAATAAAGACGGCATCAAGGATGCTTTCTATACCGGCATAACTCCTTTACTTGGTAGAAAACGTTCATATATATATATATATATATATATATATATATATATATATATATATATATATATAATGAAGTCAACATGAAAATCACAAAAACTAGTATAGCCTTCTCTAACTTCCGACATTTATGACGAACCAAAATTATCACACTCTGCCTTAAAGTTTGTATGTAAAATGCATATGTACGTGCAGTAATGTTATGCGCTAGCGATATATGGTTCCTTAAAATCTAAGACATCAGGCCACCATTGATTGACAAGCGTAGCCAATATAAGATACAAACGAGGAAGAAGCAACTCTATCATCCGTTAACCAATTTTTAGAGCAGCCAACGAATGTCAATCGCTAGACAAACAAATAAGGCTCCATCAACTGCACATTACCAGTCATGTTTTATGTATTACCTGATCTGTGCTGTGACCAACACAGGCTGGTTGTACGAATATATACAGTAGAAGTTTGAGCACATCGGATTAAGACATACTTATTATTTACTTAATGGCTAATCAATTATTGAGAATATATTCCCGAATTTTATCATCCAACTGTTCGTTTATTTTTTAAAGCTTTCATTGAGTTGAACGCATATTAAAGAATTTTTATCCTCATTTCTTATAATGCTTACTCTTTCGTTAAACAATTTTCAAAATTTTTTAATTAAAAAGCTTTTATTTTACTTCATATCTTTTTTATTTAACATGTTTTTTAATCTTGTACCCACCTTATCTATTGAGACCTCTCTGATATTACAAAATATAAGACGTTGAGAATAAAACTATTATTCCGACGCGTGCAAATGGTACATAAATAACTATTGAGTGCAGTTTCATTTATATGAATTTACCCGTTTATTACTTGTATTTAACTGAATTATGTATACCCTCAAACATGCACATGGGTGACATGCGTCTATTTAATGATATGAAAACAACTGTTGTTAAACAAACCAAACTAAGATTTAAGTTAAATTTCACATGTACATAGCTCGTCTGATTTCGAATTTTATCACATACTATGGCATGAGGTTATGAGGCGTATTTGATCTATTGGGCTCCCCATTCTATGTGACCTCAATTACGTAACTTCACGTGGTAAGTATGAAGCAAATTGCCTAAATGGTAAATTCATACTCTGCCACTCTAGTTTCACTTACTTGGATGAACATGGCAGTCATGGACACATACGCACACTCACGTGACACATAACTATCTAATGTCAAGCTAGTCTGAAGTATATGGCCAGATTAAATAATGCACTTGCTTCATTAATCTGTTTTTTAACTTGTGATGATTGATGAACTGAGTATGGAATCCACCAAATGATGCCGAAATATTATCAAGGAAAAAACTGGAATTCAGCCTGTGTTAGGTAGATTACAATTCAGGAAATTTTCCTAAATTCGGTTTCGCATTTGTTCATTCTTTTAAGCAATGATTTGTATTCCTTCAATTTGACGATCCAGAAGATCATTTTACTTTCAGCTAGCGCCAGATTAACGTAAGAACCAGGGTAGATAGATTCGGACGAGGCAAAATTTTCTAGTCAACTAAAGCAAAATTGGATCATATAAGACCCTTTCGTCTACCAGGATGGGTTCACGTGCGCATCATAATTCTTGGTTGGAAATCTTACGCGCTATAGCCTAAAACGAACTCAATGGCAACATTGTTGTGGATCCCCAATGGAATTATCATAACTTTCTTTTCTTAGAAGGGAATGGTTAACAACGTGGCTCGATCGTTAACTATGAAGTGATATCATGGAAACCACAGGGAAGCTGCGCATTTCATATCGCCTTATCTATATTGATGTTTGTAGTAGTCTAGGTTGCCTCATTTCTGTGTTATACAGATATCTAAACATTTTATATTTACTCTAGTTACATGGCAATGAAGCAGCAGTTATTAAACGGTGTTGTGCTATTATTGTGAGTATGACGATGAATAAATAATATCGATAAGCATAATTGAATAATTCTATTGGTAGATACTGGTTGTGGCGGAGAACTAATATATATATGATACTATGTATCAGGTGTTGCGCACTTAGTAGCAAATGAGTTCAAAGATGACAAGGATAAACCAAAGACAGCATCAACGGAACGTAAAATCTCTTGAACATTCCTTTCGTGCCTACTTTTGACTCATCAGTAGGATCCGATATTACTCCTCTTACTCACTATATTTTTGGGTGAGTAATGTTGGAAAATAGGACGGTACATTCCTGACCCAAATAAATAATGGGTAAAGGGCATAATACCGATTCCCACTGATGAGTCCCCAGTAAGCCAGAAACGAACGAGTATGAGATTATACTTTTCGTTCATGCTGTCTTTGGTTTATCAATCTGGACATATTTGAAATAATTTGTCATTAGATACGCAACACCTAATACATCATTGCATATATATTAGTTTTCCGTCACAAACAATATCGAACTATTATATATTTAGTTGACAGATGTCATGATTACCGAGAAATGTGATAACTGATATCGATCAAGACCAGAGTGTATGGATTTACTGGAATAACAGATGTTCAGAAATAGTTGTAATTCTCAATTTTGGTGAACTATAGCATACATTGATATCTATTGCGCGTGTACCATGTACCGACTCGGCAACCATTGTGTTAGTACCGTGTACATTTTCGATACTATAATGCTGGTATCGGGCACTGACACAATAGCCCTAGTAAGTATCCTTATAGACTCGATATATATATATATATATATATATATATATATATATATATACACCTATAGAGCGAGTTGGCGTTGAAGCCGCATTGTCGAAACTTTATATGATGCTAGTTTCACTACTGCAGGTTTACACATTCGTACAGGAGACTGCACCATCCCATTTCCCCTCGTTCCTCACCCAAATATATAGTGGTTAAAAGGCGTTGCGCCGGTTCCTACTAATGAGTTGCCAGTTAGCACGAAACGAATGTACACTAGATTATACTTTCCATTCATGCAGGCTTTGGTTTAACCTTCTGGTCATTATTTAACAAATTTGTAAAAGGGGCGCAACATCTAATACATAATTGAATATATATTAGTTCTCACCACAAACAGTATCTGTTTCTCGTAATTTATTTTGTTCTACCGCTCATATTTGATGCATTGTTTGTTTTTTATATTACTTCATGTTAGGTGTATGATCATATTTAATTTTTATTTCACACATTCTACACCAAGTTACTTTCTTTACGATATGACATTCACTAATGTAGGCAATCATTACACTTACACACGTAGTTGTTTGAATAGATTCTTAAATATGGTGTTTGTCTTTTAGTATTATTTTTGTAAATTTTTATAACTTACAATAGTCATACGCCAAACAAAATTACTTTGAAAAAACAAATATATTTATAAACGCGAAAAATTCGTTTGTGACTGCATAGAAATTGTGCAACCGACATTTCCAGTCAAGTACAATTTATGCGAGACTACTATAAGCGAGATCTGCCTATCTAACTTTGCTCTTCTTATGTGATATGATTGTTTATTTGTACACACATTTATATTCAAACCGTTCGTATACTAACATGTTTTGCTTTGTCTTTTAGCATGTATATCTGCATTATATGATGAATAAAGCCTAATATTTTAGGCGACTCTTTCTTCTGATTATCGACTCAATCTGCCCGTTTGCTGTGCTTGTTACTGTGATTCAGTCAAGTACAAATTATGCGAGACAACTATAGGCGAGATCTGCCTATCTAACTTTGCTCTTCTTATGTACTCATTATCATTTGGATCTTGTTAATCAGTTTGCTGTCCTGCATTGTAGCTGTCCATAGAAAGTCGAATTACAGAAATTCTGGTATGTCGTGAGACAGATTAGATACGATAGGATTGGTGCTAATTTCAGGCAAGCAAAATTGATTTGAAAAAAACTACGCTTCTTCCGAAAGCGAAATAAACGGAAGATTGAAACGAGAAAACGAATTTCATTGTGAATCGACCAACTAGATGGTAATACGGCGAACAAAAAATATACTATAAATATATTATTTTATAAGCGGGAAAATTGCAATATCAATTTATTTCTAATAAAGGTTACTAACTCATTAAAAGTGTTGTTACATGTTACATTTTGTGATATGACTCTGATTAGAATTAATGAATAATGGCAATGCAACAACGATAACAGAATAATAAGATAGCTAGGTGATGAAGGCATCTAGCTCCGCAAATTAAAAAATTAATTTCTTTAGATTCTGTAATACTTATAATACTTTGGCTACGGTGCACTTCCTTAGTGAAATACTGTTTGTTGCTTAGACCTAATATAGAGAGAGTGCAAGATAGTTAGTAGCCAGGAATCTAGTGGTCACTGAGCCTAGTTGTGACTAGGATAACTAGTAAAAGGAACGAATAGTAGAATCTCACAGTATTACAGCCAGGTGTTATTGGAGACTATCAGTGGGAGGAGTTATGTTTTAACCACTACATATATTTTGGTCCACATTCTTCGACCAAATATATAGTGGTTAAAGGGCGTAATACCGGCTCCTACTGATGAGTCGCTAGTAAGCACGAAACGAATGTGCATGAGATTATACTTTCCGTTCATGCTGTCTTTGGTTTATCCTTCTGGTCAAAACTGAACTAATTTGCTACTAGGTTCGCAACACCTAATACATACTCAATTCCTTAGTTTATTCGCTTAAACGTCAATTTTATTGTATGTCACTGCATTTTGAATTGATTTAGAAGAGAATTAAATAATAATAGTCAATATTTTCGCATTTCTTTCCATTTTATAATCCAATTCTACTGCGGACATTTTAGGATATCGGGTTCAAATCCGCTATTTTTATTCATACTCGTTATTTATTAGTTTTATTCTGACTGATATCAACGACGTCAAATTGCTACTTTACATCATACGTACACCAACTATTTTCGTATCTTTACTTTTTCAATTATGGGGCAAGAAGGCATGTAACCCTGGTTCTCTGCAAGGTCCCTAATTTAGTTACATTATTCTAAATGCACTACTGCACCGATCAGTCTTATTATAATGCATGCTCTTTGAATTTATATTTATTGTTGATGTTATTTAGTATCAATACTTTTATCATTATTTACTTGGCATCATCATCATGCACATACATACAAAAGCCAATAATAGCTAACTTATGCCATAAAACCATAAGAGAAACAAAAAACAAGAATTTATTCATAAATAACGACAAAAAGCCTACCAACTATGTCTGGATCTTCACCTTCACTCGCAGTGCTGAAGTTAATGGTGAGTGATCCTGTAATAGTATCTTATATTTAGAGGGTGCGAATCTCATACCAAAAGACGGAAGGTCTGCTAATCTATTCAAGTTGACCTGAGCAAAATATCGATTGCCAAATGATAGTACGATATCGCCTGCATAGTCAAGATCGACTAGTTTATCGCCCGGAAGAACTTCAACACATACATCCTGGGCATGTGGAATAGTGTTGTTCATAATATTAACGATTAAAAAATGAAACAAAAAGGGGAAATTGGACAGACTTGACGGACGCCAATGCTTGATGTAAAGTTGTGTGTTTATTCGTTGTAAACCCTAACACGATCAGGTGTTTATATGGAGACCACCTATAATGTATACAAATTTAATAATAACGCCACATTTCGACAGAATATCGAATAAAACATTGCAATCCACTGAGTTAAATGCACCATTGAAATCTAGAATGTGGGCTATTTTGGGACGGTGATATAAATGTCGCTGTTCAAGAACTTGTCTTAACGTAAAAATATTATCTATCTCGTCCTGAGCGGAATCCGGCCTGTTATTATCAGTATGTGATTCACTTGAAGCGCTAAAGCGACGTAGGATAATCGAAACAAATATTCTAGACATTACCGGAGTCAAGCTTTTACCACGTTGGTTATCACACGGATCACGACTGCCATTTTAAAGATAGGAACGATGGTCGACTCATTCCAACAAAGTTGTACGGTCTCATCATTCCATATAGAACGAAAAAGGTTAGTCAACGCTTCAGAAATTATATCACCACAATCCTCAAGTAATCCCAGAATCAAATCATCGGGACTGCGGCTTTAAGACATTTAAGAGATAGAATTGCATCCCATATATCTAACTCCGATGATTCTTCGAGATTAACATTCTACACTGCTGATAAATACATGCTTCCGGCAATTAGAACTGATGCGTGCACATGAAAATTGATCTTTGAAGTGTTCAGCCCACGAGTTCGTTTACAACTATTAAAGTTTTATTTTTATTTATTTTCCCGGAATATTTAAGTGCAAATCTACAACGGATAAGAGCATGGTTCGAGTCGACATAAGTGTTCCTAATAGAACGACAATCCTCGATGCATCTACGCCATTTATAACTTATTGCTACATGATTTATTTGAGTCCACCGATGTCCAGGAACTGGAACACGTCATGTAGAGCAACGTCTTATATTACATCTGAAAATTGTACTACTTAAATATAATCTGTGTTCCACGCAGCTATCCAAAAGCTGTTCTCTATTACCGTTTCGCGCCGAACATCTTCCACCTAAGTGAAATTCTACGTTATTTCAGCGCCAACTTGAGTATTCATATCGCGCATAACCATATATATAAATATATATATCTGAACTTCTTCTCTGCTTAATAAAGAGCTTATTTCTTAGTAAAAAGTGTCATTGCTTTCCTCTGTGTTACAATCGGTAGGAGCAAATGCAAATACAACAAAATGGCAACGTTACTATCGGACTTCTGCTTTGATTTCAAAACATTTATTTAAACGTACCGCACAAAGTTGGCTATTTACAGGGATTCATTCAATTAAAAAAGCTTCAGATCGTGCGCTTAGGACAGCATCTCGTGCAACACACCGATATCTAATTTATCCAAAGTATAGGCAAAAGCTTCTCTTTGTCAAAGTTGTTTTAATGCTCGCACATTAAATGCGCCGATGTTAAAAACTAACCTAGGTTAAATGAATGATAGTCTACTTAAACTAATTTCAATATTTGGCAACCCGATTTTGGGCTCAGTGGAATGATCAACAGCAGTCATATTCATAGTATCTAAAAGAGCGTTATTGTTAGATTGAGAAGATGAAAGAGAAGAAAATTAGGTAGAATCAACTGATACGGCAACCAATTTTGTACTGCGTGACAGCCGACGCAGTATGTTATCATAACTTGTATCGTTCATGGTTACATGTGAACAGTAAATGAACACTAGATTCCCATTCCTAATGAAGATGATTTTTATTAGGAGTTTTCGTTCTATTCGACAGTCTGCCAACCAATGCTAATGAGCATTATCTCCCCAGATTCCAGTGACCAAAGTATCCTTCACTAGCTGAAACGTGCCTTTCGCGTCATGCATTTAGATCCGACAACTTTCATGCAACCATTCCCGGGCTGCACACCGGTCTTCAGGTCGGAATTTCTATGACTACGGACAGGGACAGATTTGAATACTATTATAGATAAAAAGTGATGTTTCGAAATGAGTGGCCATGTTATTTTTGAAAGTAAAAGACATTTATTATGGATTTAAGATTTAGTCTATTACACAAATTGTGTTCATTAAAAATTACTATTCACATCTTATAATCTTATCTATTATAAAGTCACATTGCCTATACTTATTTCTGTTTACAGTGTTATCCTGGTTCATATATCTCACTTTCTTATTTAAGTTCTATTGTTCGTATAATAAAATTCGGTCGCCATCTATTTGTGATCTTCATCGAACGAACGAGTTATATTATTATAATCAAGGTTGCGGTCTTGATATAAACACCTGACCCATTAATTACTTACATATGTCAGTATAAACTAAGAATTGTATAGTGTAGAAAAGGCAATTCATCCAGTAGACCGGTTTCGTCCTTATTGGGAACTCATCATGTACTGGCCAGAATTTGCCGCGGACAGGACTTGAACCTGGGCACGTCTGCTTCAGAATCTGGTGCTCTAACCACTGAGCCATCCTGCCGCACACTACGCTGCACACAATTTTCAGTTATATACTAATTAATGTAACTTGGTTAGTCTATTTTTCCTTTTGGTGGAGCTCATATGGCATAAAGTTTCAACTAACCATCCCAAATCTGTCATTACTGAACAGACACCACAATACATGCAGAAGTGGTATTGAAATGAACATTTTTATTAAACGAGCTTGATATAAACTCCTGACCCATTAAGTACATACATTTGTCATGTGCTTATATCAAATTCGCAACCTAGATTATAGTAGTACTAGATCATTTGGAGTATACTTTGCCGGCAATCTCTATTACGTCAGACAGGATTTACAAAAAATAGATCGACGATTAAAAGCATTAGATCCAGGTGGAAGCATGTTATAATGCTGGATGAGAAGAATGTAGATATGTTAATTGTCTATATTTGTGCCTCATAACCATTTGACCATAGATTTGATGCTATTACTAAGGCGATTATCTCACTGAATATAAATCAAACTATCTTTAGATTACTTGGCTATAATTTATATAACAGAAGTATGAATATTTAAGTAAATATTCTACGATCCAGACTACAAAGTAACAAATGAAGTTCGCAAGAATCATGCTTGGGACAAACTCTGTTCTAAATATTTTCGAATTTGCAGACAAAGGTCGAATGTGTTGACTTGCAGATTACCTAAAATTCGGCCATAGGACGAAATTTAATCATGCTTATATTGATGATGCTGCTGTTAATAATATATTCTTGAACAAACTTTACCAAGAAATCATGGATTTAAGCACAGCCATTCAGTGGAGCTTCTGCGGAGAGACAACTAGATAATAGCTGGCTGCGCTAAGTAAAAGTGAACGCTAATATAGAGAACTTATTATTAAAAGATATCCAACTAAATATGTACATTATTTGGATTAGGCCAATCTTGGAATACGCTGTCGCTACTTGGAATCCAACAAGCAGAATTAAATCTGCACAATAAAAACTTGTGAAACTTTACGCTTGTCCTATGTACCATATATGCTAATAGAATGCAGCTTGTATCAATACTAAACTTATGGTTCAGGAGATTGTGCTATTGTATAAAGGTGTTCCACTTGAATCAGTGGACATATCCGTCGTAAAGTCCATCCCCTCCTCAACGTGGTACGACGGTGTCAACCATGTCTCGATAGCCCGATCGTACATGGGCTAACGGGCTATGGCGGTGGTGTCACCAAGGCGTGGTGGATTCGAATCGGCAATCGGATTCCTATAAAATACCACACATGACCACGAGTTGCACCATGACCCGGCTTTCTCTTGTGTCTCGCCAAAAGGGTTCAACAGCCACAGGATTACATGGGACCCTGGACAGTACCCTGTACCTCTGAATGGCGAATGAGTTTCAACAGCCACCGGCAACTATGTAACTTACTGTTGCCTTGCAGACTGCGCTTTCTGATGTGCAAAGGCTAGAGGTGTGTCCTCGATCAGTGCCGAGGTGAGGGGACACCACTTGTACCGAATTCAAGAAACCCATGAATGTTTATTGGAGCTGGCTTATCCTCCAAAAGGAGCTGTAGCCGCAGTAAAGTAAAAAGTAAGTGGACGTAATGTCTATACCCATCATAATAAAGAAAATTCATGGAGTATGGTCTGTAAATCGGCGATCACTCTACACTTTAACAGCTTGTATCGAAACCACTTTCTTACGAAATGTATAAATTTCCAATTAACTGCCTAAGGATCTTAGAGGAAACCTATGATATTTATAGCATCATGTACTGAAACAGGTAAACATATAATCAAGGATCATCGGAATTTTATTATGAACTAATGTTTTTGTGGACAAACAAACAGGCTTAAGGTTGTTTGTAAAATATCTTATGTAGATACTAAGTTATTATTAACTGTTTTATTCTATTGAAAATTATAAATGATAATCATTTTAGGCTAAAAAATTTTACCCATTGTCTCTTCACTGGTCATATATAATACTAATTTTGATTTGTATGAAATTTTAATAATTTAATAAGTTGGTCTTCGTTTTAAATAAAGAAACATAAATTAATGTGTGGAATTGGTTGACTAATCAATACTTCATAATATATAGAACCTGATAGTCAGAATTAAATTTGTGTCCCTCTAATTATTATTGTTATAAAAGAATATCTTTGATTTGGATCTAAACCACGCACAAGTTCCACTGGCTAAGAATGAACAACTAATTTTGTACCTATCGTATACATTTATCCTTTGTATAACTTATCATATGTAATTGGCAATTAATTGAAAATCACAGTTGTAATCCATATGAATGGATTGATCTGTAGATCATATGTAATAACACATTTATTGGCAAAAGGCCAACAGTTGGAAATTTAATCAGATCACGAACATCAATGAAAAATTGAATAAGCGTAGGTTATTAGTCATTTACCAGTTCATCTGGACCCAAAATACCAAATTGTAGGACTTTCACAGGACGTACAGAGGCAAGACTAGACCCACCTACCATACCTATACAAAAATGTCATCTATAACCTTGAATCAAATTTTCTTCTTTTTAGGCACTGAATAATAACGACACAAATCTGTAAACGCCCCGGCTTCAAGTAAATGCCGTACGAAGTTACAAACTCGGTTAAGGTGCTCTGAATAGAGATTAGTTACTGATATGGGGGCCCTTAAGAGGGCCTTGGCGGCGTTCGCGTAAGTTATATATATGTAAGTTGATGTTCTGTTCCTTGGGTGGACTCTGGTTGTGGTTCCTGCTTTTGTTATCATGTGTGGATAACTTGGTTGAAGTTCTGCATTAATTGGCTCGTCTTGCTGGCTGAAGTGCAACACGGTGAGACACGAATGTTGCCAATTGTTGGTGAAACAAATCAATATCCAGCGTAGGTATTGACAGCCGACAGAACGCACACGCGTGAAGCAGGTAGAATGCAAATGCCCCAACTGACTTGCATGGTAAATTACCGTGCTTAAATAGCATGCAATATGTGTACTTGCATACTATTGGTTTAACGTGGTTAAACGCGGTTAAACGGCAATTTTGCTTTTTTCTCATTGGTGCAACGTAAATAAATTTGAATTTAATTTACGCAATATGTCGGCGATTGATTTGTGTCCTTACAATACTTTCCTCCCTGAAAAAAATGAAAAAAAATTCCTCTCTGCGAGGCTAGATAAGAAATGCATGACAGAGTTCGAACCAAGTTAAGCAAAAAAAATAATGTACCATAAATGCTGGGCTTAAGTATGCTTGTTGGTTGCTTCAACAATGATATGATGCCAGGTAACCGCTAGGAATTGCTACACAAATTGTTAGCTCTAGTGGTCGGTCATACCACGTGAGGCAAAATAAAGCAGTGTAAGTTTTGGGAGCCGCAGTGTGAAGATTTCGAGGTAAATCGCCTCTGAAATTTGCCAGGTTTAAGCTAAAACCTAAGCAGGTTGGATCGTCGTCAATGTGTTTGTATACGACCAAAGGAGCTAGGGTGCTCGACGTTGTGGTCATGACATTTGTAGAGTGGTCTTTGTGCAATTGATAAATTTGAGATATGCATTGAAAGTGGCCTGTACCATGATATGAAGCTGATCACTACTTAGTGTTGCTACACAAAAGCGTTAGCTCTAAGTAGCTGGTCATACCAAAATAGGCAGTGTAATGTCATGTGTGAGAAATACATTATAATGTAAAAATATATACATTAAAATCAAAGGTAACTGCATAAAAAATATGTACACGACCATTGCCTCAGAGATGGCATAATACCAAAGAACTGTTCAAAAATGCTACACAATTGTTAGCTAAGAACAGCTGGTTATGCCACGTGAGACAAATACTAAAAATAACGAAAGGTTAAAAAATTTTATAGTTAATGTTAATGTTTAAAAAAAATTAATTACGCGTTATACAAAGCAGGTTATTGAGATTGTGGGCAGACGGAGCCTGAGACGTGTGTAGAAGGTTGAACGCTCTCAGGATCAGGTGGTTCGATAAACGGTTTCAACCTGTCTATGCTTACTGATGTCGGTGTAGCGCCTTGCATAATGATGAAGTATTTTGGTTGTTTGAGCAAAATCGGGTAAGGACCGCGATACTTTGGTTGTAGTGGTGTAACAGCGTTATTGTTGCGAACGAGTTCTCTCTTGCAGCTGTGGAGCTGTGGGTGAACGAAGACTGGACGAGGCGTGTGTCTCGGCTGCTGTTCGGACATGTTACCGAAATGAAGTCGAAGGCGGGTAGCTTCGTCTTGTGGGTCATCTTGTGCCGGTAGTAGAGGTGGGAGCTGACTAGGCAGGCGTAGATCCATGCCATACAAGAGTTGTGACGCAGACGTTTTAATGGATTCACGAGTACGGGAACGCATGGCCAGCAGAACTAAAGGTAGTGCATCGACCCAGTTGCCATTAATGGACGAGGATGCTAAAGCTGCTTTGAGTTCCCTATGCATTCTCTCTACTATGCCATTAGCTTGGGGATGGTAGGCAGTCGTCTGGCGTAAGATGCATCCCATGTACCGCAAGGTGGTTTTGAAACGATCAGATGAGAAGCAAGTGCCTCTGTCCGTGATGACCTCATTGGGAACACTATAATTGGATATCCATGCAGAGATAAAACCGTTAGTTACTTCGTCTGCAGAAATGGTGCCAAGAGGTAATGCCGCAGGCCACCGTGTAAATCTATCGATCATAGTTAGAAGGTAGCTGAAACCTTGAACCTTTGTCGATGTGGACGATGGCTAGGCGAGAAGTAGACCGAAAATGTTGCAACTTAGAACGAGTGTGTCGTGTGATCTTGTTTTTATGACAAATAGCACACTCTGAGACCCATCGTTTAACATTCTGCCTAAGTCTGTGACCCCAGAAACGATCTGTAAGAAGTCGGACAGTTGCTTGGCTTCCTGGGTGAGAAATTGATTGGATTGAATCGAAAACCTTTCTCTGAAGGCTGGTCGGCAGAACTGGCTTGTTGGGCTGCGTACCCGTGAAGTAAATAATTGGTAAGCCTTCCCACAGACGGCATATGAACTTGGTTGGGTGACGGGCTATTGATTTTTGAATGTGAATGTCACCGCGTTGTTCAGTTCGCAGGAGAGTTGGCGTTAGTGCAGGTTCACTGAGTGCCACGGAGTTGTCAGTAAATGGTGACGGCGAAGGTGGTTGTAGAGAGACGTCTGGCCTAGACAGGGCATCTGCAATGAAGTTCTGTTTGCCCTTGACGTGAAAGACGTCAAATTGCTATTCGCTTAGACGAGAAAGCTGTCTTTCCACTCTGGCAGGTACTTGGCGATAGATGAAGTTGCGTTTCGAAGTGCGCTAACTAGTGGTGTATGATCTGTGAAAACAACAAATCTGCTACTGCCAATGATGCTGATAAAATGGCGCACCGCGTCGTGGATGGCGCTTGTCTGAGGCCAATCACGAAAAGAAATTACGCCGTTGAGTTTTTCAAGTAAAGTGTTATTTGGAATATGGCGCATCAGATTTTGTTACTGAATTCGAGCTTACGGAGTCTCCACAGGCTCTGTACTATCCGTTTGATTTTGAGACTAAGTGCGTCGCCCATAAACTCGATGCGGTTGATGATTCCCCTTAAGCCTTGAGAATTCTTCTGGCAGCTTTCGCCAAGCAGCCAGTGGTCGCTTCTTCAGTGCAATAGGTTGTCTTTTCGTGAGTTTGTTGTTAATGCATCGTGTTGGAGCTCCCTGACTTGTTAAGATCGAAAAGCGATTTGCTCTTCACTTCGAATGTTGATATCTCATGAATGCTCGCACTGGAATTGGCTGAATGACCGGTTCAAACGCTCGAGGCAAGTGTCCAAAAGCTTTTGTTCTTCAAGTCCGGTGCAGGGGTCGATGATGATGGCAAGATCAGATGTTATAGAGAATAATGAGCCAAATTTTAGAGAAATCGCTCTATTATATTATGTGAGACCTTTGGCAGATGAAGTTGTGGGGAAAATCTCGCATATGTTAGTGTCGGTAGTTGGCAGCCATGAAAGCTTGCAGGCTCAGGAGGAAAGTTAGTCTGTCGTTACCAGAAGGTAGTTTAGCAAAACCTTCGACAGTTTTTGATGACTGTCATAATCAGGAAACGGGGAGAAAGGAGTCTACGCGCATAAAGAATAGCTCACTATCTCCATCCCAAACAGGAACATCAATATCTAAAATTGGACCTGACATTTTAACAATCTTACGGGATCTTAAAGAGCATAAATTTATAAGCAATATGAAAATGTATAAATACACTTTAACGAAACGCTTCACCCAAAAACAGGCTTCCACAGTTGAATTGCTTCCAAAAATCCGCAATTGAGTTTGACGAGTACGTACGGTGCCGTTTCGTACGTCAGGAAAGTTCAACAGAGGCCCCGTTGGCCTTTGATGACAATGTATTATAATTATCCCCACAAATCCACGAATATATACCCAACAGATTTCCCAGAAAACCACGATCAGGGTAAAGAAAACACAAATGTCAATCTATTTATCCCAAATAGATGAAAAGGAAGTCAATTTTACTGTTATACCAAGAAAATCAGAACAATAATCAATATCCTGGCGCGGTCGCCAATTTTGTAAACGTCCCGGCTTCAAGTAAATGCCGTACGACGTTACAAACTCGGTTAAGGTGCTCTGAATAGAGATTAGTTACTGATATGGGGGCCCTTAAGAGGGCCTTGGCGGCGTTCGCGTAAGTTATATATATGTAAGTTGATGTTCTGTTCCTTGGGTGGACTCTGGTTGTGGTTCCTGCTGTTGTTATCATGTGTGGAACTTGGTTGAAGTTCTGCATTAATTGGCTCGTCTTGCTGGCTGAAGTGCAACACGGTGAGTCACGAATGTTGCCAATTGTTGCGTGAGAACAAATCAATCATCCAGCGTAGGTATTGACAGCCGACAGCACGCACATGTGTAACACGAGGCAGAACGCAGATACGACCAACTGACTTGCATGGTAAATTACCGTGCTTAAATAGCATGCAATATGTGTACTTGCATACTATTGGTTAAACGTGGTTAAACGTGGTTAAACGGCAATTTTGCTTTTTTCTCATTGGTGCAACGTAAATAAATTTGAATTTAATTTACGCAATATGTCGGCGATTGATTTGTGTCGTGACTCACCGTGTTGCACTTCAGCCAGCAAGACGAGCCAATTAATGCAGAACTTCAACGAAGTTTTCCACTCGTGATAACAACAGCAGGAACCACAACCAGAGTCCACCCAAGGAACAGAACATCAACTTACATATATATAACTTACGCGAACGCCGCCAAGGCCCTCTTAAGGGCCCCCATATCAGGAACTAATCTCTATTCAGAGCACCTTAACCGAGTTTGTAACGTCGTACGGCATTTACTTGAAGCCGGGACGTTTACAAAATTGGCGACCGCGCCAGGATATTGATTATTGTTCTGATTTTTTTGGTATAAATAAAATTGACTTCCTTTTTCATCTATTTGGGATAAATAGATTGACATTTGTGTTTTCTTTACCCTGATCGTGGTTTTCTGGGAAATCTGTTGGGTATATATTCGTGGATTTGTGGGGATAATTATAATACATTGTCATCAAAGGCCAACGGGGCCTCTATTTAACTTTCCTTCGTACGAAACGGCACCGTGCGTACTCGTCAAACTCAACTTCGGATTTTTGGAAACAGTGACTTATTTGTTCTGCACTTATTCAACTGTGGAAGCTGTTTGTGGGTAAGCGTTTCGTTAAAGTATATTTATATATTTTCATATTGCTTATAAATTTATGCTTTTAAGATCCCGTAAGATTGTTAAAATGTCAGGTCCAATTTTAGATATTGATGTTCCTGTTTGGGATGGAGATAGTGAGCTATTTTTTATGCGCGTAGACTCCGCTTTCTCCCCGTTTCCTGATTATGACAGTCATCAAAAACTGTCGAAGGTTTTTGCTAAACTACCTTCTGAATTGCAGCGACGGATTTATCCTAAGCTTGAGGCCATTAGGAAGCTACCTAATCCCATTTTGGGCCTACAAAACGAGGTAGAATCCTTGCTTGGACCCACGGAAACTGAGCAGATAATAAACAAATATGCGCAGTTAGATATGCCAAATCTTGGCCCCATAGAAATACTGAGGGAATTACGGAAACGTTGGTATAAAACCAACATTTCTGACCATGAGGCTAAGGTTGTTTTTATTAACAATCTTCCCCAAACATTAAAACTCTTTGCCAGACAGCTCCCCAACACTCTCTCTATAGATGACTTATCTGAGAGATGTGAGTTAGAATATAGGGTTTTGGAACCCAAAGTGAATCCATCATCCTTTTCTTCACCCCCGCAAGATGATAGAATCTCCTCTTTAGAGAGAACAGTGGCGAACATGGCCAAAGTTCTAGAAGGATTGGCCATTACCACATCCGAGATAAATCAAGTGAATGCTCGACCAAAATTCGTTTCCAAGTCAAATTATAATGGTAGGCGGCGATCGAGATCTCCGCAATCCTTTAATAAATATGCTCCAAAGAACTGGTGTTATAACCACCAGAAGTTTTTTATGCTTGCCAAGTTTGTCTTTGTCGTTCCGAAGAATTTCCGAATGAGTGTCAATTTCCACAGCTGACGGAGAGGACAACAGACCGCAGGCACAAGGGTGCATCAGTATCGGGAAACGTCTGGCGCAGGAAGTAGAAGACCGTACTTTCTGCACATCAACGGCATCAACGGCGCTACAGGGAAGAAGCCAACTACAATCCGACATCCCTGTCGACTCTTTTCGTCCACGCCGAATTTTTCACATAGAGAACCAAACAGACAATGCCGGTCGCAATCACCAGCCTACTTGTTTGCATGACCCGGCCAAACAGCCAAACGAACTTCTGCACCTTCTTGATTTCAAAACTGGCGAAGAGTACATCGTAGACACAGGTGCGGCAGTCTCAGTTCTCAAAGGTGATTCAATGGCCGAGATGTCGCTAGGCGTTCTTCTCGCAACAGCTACAGGCGAGCCCATACCAACTTATGGCTGCCAATACCGCACACTCAACATAGGTCTACGACGTGAATTTTCCCACAACTTCATCATTGCCAAGGTCTCACATAATATAATAGGCCTTGATTTCCTTCTAAAATTTCGGCTCATTGTTGATCTTGCCAATCAAAAGATCATCGACCCCTCCACCGGACTTGAACAAAGCTTTTGGACACTTGCCTCCGAGCGTTTGGAGTTACAGGTCATTCAGCCAACCCCAGTGCATCATTCAGCAGAGATATCAGCAGCTCTTCGAAAATACAAATCGCTTTTCGATCTTAACAAGTCAGAGCTACGAGTCTCCAACACGATGCATCATATCGTCACAGAAGGACAACCTATTGCACTCAAGAAGCGACCACTGGCTCCTGCTAAGCTGAAAGCTGCCCAAGAAGAATTCTCAAGGCTTTTGGAAGAGGGAATCATCAGACCATCGAAAAGTTCATGGGCGTCACCACTGCACTTAGTCTCAAAATCAAACGGATCGTACAGAGCCTGTGGAGACTACCGTAAGCTAAATTCAGTGACAAAATCTGATGCATATCCTATTCCAAATATCAACACTTTACTTGAAAAACTCAACGGCAGCAATTTCTTCTCAGTGATTGACCTCAGACAAGCGTACCATCACATACCGGTAGCACCAGAGGATATCGAGAAAACTGCAGTCATCACTCCATTTGGCCTTTTTGAATATCTTTACATGCCTTTTGGACTTAAGTGTGCTACTCAGACATTTCAAAGATTCATAGACAACATACTTCGCGACGACTCTGCTTATTGTATGTCATATCTCGATGACATTATTGTATTCAGTCCAGATCTAGAATCTCATGCGAAACATCTACGAAATGTCCTCTCACGCTTATCCAACCACGGACTCAAGATCAACTGTGACAAGACGCAGATTGCAACTTCATCCGTCGACTTCTTAGGGCATCGTATCACGGCCCAAGGTATTCAACCGTTGCCGTCAAAGACGAATTCAATCAAGAATATCAAGTCACCAAGGACTTTGAGCGATTTGCAGAAAATCCTGGGAGTACTAAACTATTATCGCAAGTTCCTTCCAGGCCTTTCAAAACAACTTTATCCTTTGTGCAGGCACCTGCGGAACCGAAAAGGACTTAGCAAGAATTCCATCATTGCTTGGTCATCCGAAGACGAGGAATTACTTCGACTTGCCATCAACTCGTTAGCAAATGCCACAATGCTAACGCATCCAGATTTCGAAAAGCCATTTCTACTCACGACAGATGCTTCTGAATTCGCTATTGGAGCCACTTTCGAACAAGAGATCGACGGAGTTCGGAAGCCTATCCGTTTCTACTCGCGTACTCTCCAACCAGTAGAAACGAGTTACGACACTTTCGGCCGTCTGTGGGAAGGCTTACCAATTGTTTACTTCACGGGTACGCAGCCTAACAAGCCAGTTCTGCCGACCAGCCTTCAGAGAAAAGTTTTCGATTCAATTCACTCAATTTCTCACCCAGGAAGCCAAGCGACTGTCCGACTTCTTACAGATCGTTTCTGGGGTCACAGACTTAGGCAGAATGTTAAACGATGGGTCTCAGAGTGTGCTATTTGTCAGAAAAACAAGATCACACGACACACTCGTTCTAAGTTGCAACATTTTAGGTCAACTTCTCGCTTGGCCATCGTCCACATCGACATAGTTCATCTGACAGAGGTTCAAGGTTTCAGCTACCTTCTAACTATGATCGATAGATTTACACGGTGGCCTGCGGCATTACCTCTTGGCACCATTTCTGCAGACGAAGTAACTAACGGTTTTATCTCTGCATGGATATCCAACTATGGTGTTCCCAATGAGGTCATCACGGACAGAGGCACTTGCTTCTCATCTGATCGTTTCAAAACCACCTTGCGGTACATGGGATGCATCTTACGCCAGACGACTGCCTACCATCCCCAAGCTAATGGCATGGTAGAGAGAATGCATAGGGAACTCAAAGCAGCTTTAGCATCCTCGTCCATTAATGGCAACTGGGTCGATGCACTACCTTTAGTTCTGCTTGCCATGCGTTCCCGTACTCGTGAATCCATTAAAACGTCTGCGTCACAACTCTTGTATGGCATGGATCTACGCCTGCCTAGTCAGCTCCCACGTCTACTACCGGCACAAGATGACCCACAAGACGAAGCTACCCGCCTTCGACTTCATTTCGGTAACATGTCCGAACAGCAGCCGAGACACACGCCTCGTCCAGTCTTCGTTCACCCACAGCTCCACAGCTGCAAGAGAGTACTCGTTCGCAACAATAATGCTGTTGCACCACTACAACCAAAGTATCGCGGTCCTTACCCGATTTTGCTCAGACAACCAAAATACTTCATCATTATGCAAGGCGCTACACCGACATCAGTAAGCATAGACAGGTTGAAACCGTTTATCGAACCACCTGATCCTGAGAGCGTTCAACCTTCTACACACGTCTCAGGCTCCGTCTGCCCACAATCTCAATAACCTGCTTTGTATAACGCGTAATTAATTTTTTTTAAACATTAACATTAACTATAAAATTTTTTAACCTTTCGTTATTTTTAGTATTTGTCTCACGTGGCATAACCAGCTGTTCTTAGCTAACAATTGTGTAGCATTTTTGAACAGTTCTTTGGTATTATGCCATCTCTGAGGCAATGTTCGTGTACATATTTTTATGCAGTTACCTTTGATTTTAATGTATATATTTTTACATTATAATGTATTTCTCACACATGACATTACACTGCCTATTTTGGTATGACCAGCTACTTAGAGCTAACGCTTTCGTGTAGCAACACTAAGTAGTGATCAGCTTCATATCATGGTACAGGCCACTTTCAATGCATATCTCAACTTTATCTATTTCACAAAGACCACTCTACAAATGTCATGACCACAACGTCGAGCACTCTAGCTCCTTTGGTCGTATACAAACACATTGACAACGATCCAATCTGCTTAGGTTTTAACTTAAACCTGGCAAATTCAGAGGCGATTTACCTCGAAATCTTCACGCTGCGGCTCCCAAAACTTACACTGCTCTATTTTGCCTCACGTGCTATGACCGTCCACTAGAGCTAACAATTTGTGTAGCAATTCCTAGTGGTTACCTGGCATCATATCATTGTTGAAGCAACCAACAAGCATATTTAAGCCCAGCACTTATGGTTCATCATATTTTTGCTTAACTTGGTTCGAACTCTGTCAT
>JAQBSW010003368.1:0-84439 GCA_029291075.1 Eudiplozoon nipponicum | reverse complement strand
AAGTAGATATTTAAATAATAGCATATGTGTATTTGACTGATATATTCAACTGAAAAACCCACATGGTTGCTTATTAGATTTGCATAGTATATATGGTGTGCACACGTACATAAAATATATCGATATTTAGATAACTATATAATATGTTGGAAGATATCACATGGCAGCTTATATGATTATTTTGATATGCATTAGATATAGTGTAGACGCATATGTGAATTGATATTTTTATATATATATATCATTGGGGTATAAATAAGAATTTATTAATATATATGTATATATTTATATTTATTGTTGATATATTATGCACTCACGATTAATCACATTAACAGACCTTGCCGCTTTAATTTATATTCTTATATATAAATGGATATGCATGTTGTTATTACACGCCTATTTAAATGAAAAATTAAATTTATACAAGATATGAGTATAAATAAAGGTTTGTTTAATTGCTGTGCCATTCGTTTTTGTAGGCTCCATATTCGGTTTTGTCTAAAAGTTGAAGTAACCCTATATTCGATCAACGGTTTTATTAACCTCACTCTCTCTATAACCTATTGCAAACAAGATCAGATTATGTAAACCGGGAATTGAGGATTAATGTAATATAACAAAAATGGAAATATTTCAGATCCTTGTTCACGTCCAAAAATACAATTTAAAAGTTTTTACATCACGGTAGGCGTATATATCAACCTATACGGTTTACTTATATAATTAGTCTATAAATATATCGATTCGTTAGGAGATAAGGTGGAGCCTCTTCCCTATGCTCGAGTTTAGGTTGGAGTATCTGTTTATGCAGATCGCATACTTTTACCAATAATTGATAGCCAATTTGCCATTGTTAAAGAAAAGTTCGAAGATTAACTAGAAATATAGATTGTGTACAAAATATAGTAATGGTTTAAATACTCTTTTATTGACAAGAGCTAAATTCCTATTGCTATATTTTACGACATTTCGTTTACAGAAATGATTATAATTTCATTGGTAGAGACTTAGCAGTTATTAAGTATTAATCATAATAACCAATGAAACGTCTAAATTCACAGATACAGGGCATTAAATGAATGGTATAAAAAGGACTATGATGCGTTAAGCATACGAGGAAACAAAATTTTAAATGATAATTTTGTACTAATTTATTTTCAAAAGTAGTTTTTTAGCCATAATAGTTTGGTGAAGAAATGCCATCTCATGCGCATCAGATTAAGAAACCCCGATTACAGCTTCAAGAAGAGGATCTAACATTAGTTGATAATTTCTCGCATATCAGTAGCCGAATACATAATTCGTGCAATATTAATGACGAGGTGAATACGAGAATCGCCAAAGACAAATAAGTTCTCATCAAACTTCGCCATTTATGGAGAAAAGAATACCTCACTTTTGTTTATGTTTCGTTTGAACAACGCATCTTTACGTGCAGTCTTGATATATGCAAGTGAAACATGGCATATTAGTATCAAAGATCTTAAATACACACAGGCAATCGAATACTGTTTTTAGAAGACTGGCTTGTATGTTACAAATAACGAATAAGTCACGCTGACATTCTTAGACGTATCTTTACATACGCAATTAGGTGCTTCTCATTAGACAAACAAACTAGCTTCAATTAACTGCACAGTCTAGGTTCTATATGTCTTCAGTTCAATTTTGCCGTAGACCAATATTCACTCAGCCATCGCCAGATTGACGAAAGAAAGAAGATGAACAGATTTTGGCATGGCAAAAACAACCAAATTCAACGTCAATTAACTTGTGTAGTACAGAGGCAGTTCATTTCTCAAGATGGGGCCCACGTGCATCGAATCAGGCTCAGCGGCAGGCCTGTGGGAAATGTTTACTAGAGCCATCTGTGTTGCTTAGGTAGTTTTCTCCATCTAGTCTAGATCTATCACATCATTAATCATTCACTATTCAAAATGATTATTTTTTTCAACATTTTGGAACATTTTTAATTGACATTACAGTAGAATTCCTTTCTTTTTTTCACGTGATTATTAAGCAGTGAATACATTTCTGTATTAGTGCAGCTAGACAGATCTGACCGCCTGGTTAAATTAGCATATAGTAGTGTAATTTCATAGCTGACTGACTGTCTGTTTGTCATCATCCTCATGGTAGTGCGCTTAGTTAAGTTGTTCTGTTTTAACTTTGGACCATATTTATATTAATGTACATGCTTTTAGGTTTATTGATATTAAACGCACAGTTGACCGTTACTGGCAGAAAAAATTTAGTCATATCTTTTGTTAAACTACTAAGCTAATGTATATTTTTGTGTTTTATTTTATACCACCCACGCTATATACGTTATAAACTGTGTGATTAGATTTTCTTGTTTGAGTTTTGACCCATATGTATATATTTGGTGCACTCTTATTTAATGAATTCATTGATTAATTGGGTCACAAAACTAAAAGAGTAGCGTAAAGAGTGAGGGACGGAGGGGATTTTGTAGAAACTATTTGGTTACGCTTCTTATATGTGAACTTTTGGCCTGCATGCCAAAGTTCCAATTATGTGCTTCCCTATCAACACACCATTATTTGTGAATTACTTTTGCGAACAATTAAGTGAGGATGCTATATAAGCCGACAATTTTTATCATTTTTGTCCCTTCATACTATTATTGAAATCGTTACTTTGTTTATCCTGAATTCTCAATGGGAAATGGGCAGAAATTCTAGCAGGATTGGATAAACAGTACTGACGGAAGAAAAGAATACGTCTACAATATAAGAATCAGACTATGATAACGGGCCGAGTATGTAATTAAGGAGCTATTAATGCTGGTTCACCAGGCGTTGATAATTAAAATTACTGTCCGTGATGATTATGATGAGGATGTTTGCAGTGGTTAGAGACACTGCTTTGGAAAGCTGTATACGCATCCCGATTGGTAAGCATCTTGGGTAATTATATTGCAGTAATTGGATTTTAAAAACGGAATTGAACCATCATGCCACTATTTGCTTGGTGTAGTATAAGGACGTTGGGGTAGCCATACCTTCAACAAAAGTCGGCACACGTGTTGGAAAACAAACGAAAACCTGGATGCAACTATGCCATCTAAACCTAATAATTACATGATTAATTTGGGTGATATATTTCCCAAGACCTGATTAAATACTACTATTTTTGGTATCGATCTCCTGATTACACTGTAACTTACTTTCATTAAATCAGACACTCTTATGATAAAAATTTAATAAATTAGCAAAAGCAGCCTCCAGTGGTAATGCCCGGCTAATTCTGCTTAGTAAACAGGTTATTTTAGAAACCGCTATGTAGAATACATTAAAATCTCCCTATGTATTAAAGAAAATATATTAACAAAATAGGATTTGACATATGCCTCATTTTATTCAGATGATGAAGAACAAATTTCCAACAATAAATCATAAAAGTATCGAAACTCAATATAGTGCGAGTCTACAAAAGTACTCAGAGCGCGTACAATTTCTTCAGCGCGCTTTCTGACGTATATGGAACTGTCCTGTGTCATGTGAAATCTTGCGAAATGAGAAATGGTCTTTAGCTGTACTATACACAGTGATTTTAGTGGGTAAAAGAGATATGGGTTTCTTGAAATCCAGTAAAACTAATGCATATAATGTTATAATTTACAAACTAATGAACTAGAACTTCATTTTAATCTTGTGACGTATTTGTGTATATGTTTTATTTAACACTAATCCACGTAAAGATTGTATCGTAGGATTGTTTGTGTGCTAGAATGAACACTATTCAAAAACTACAGTTTTTCATAATATGTGTTGCACCATTTTGCTTCGAAAGGTCGACCCAATTCTGTAGGCTCTCGTAGTTGCATCACAATCTTCATGAAGAGGTCGACGAAAGCAATGGTTAGTTTTGCAATCGTTATAGCTGAATTAGGGGCAATCAAAGATTGTTGCACAAGCTTAATCAATAATTGGTTTTGGGTCGTAGGCTTAGCATGCATGACGTGTTTGAGTGTGTTTGCAAACATATGCATTTTTATCATCATTTATATACTTGTCAAAGAAAACAACAAAAAAAATATGTTAAAATATCTCAACACCATTTTGTTGAAATGTGCGAGTCTAAACGTATGCGTGCTTCTTACACATTATACACTAGTTATATTTGAACAAAAATGTTACTAAAACCTCAACGTCACTTTTTTTCAGTGTAATAAAAATGAGAAGAATTTTAAAATTCTACTTTAAGATATCAAATGAAAAGTCTAACAGATTTATGATTATAAGGAAAAAGCTTGAGTTCTAGATATGTTAAATAAAATAACCCATATCTACTTTACCTGAAAATAGAATGCAACAACAAGAACACTAAGATTAGATTGAGTGAATTAGTTTTTATAAATTCATTACGTAAAACACTTCACATAAGCATTAATCTGATAATGCATAGTGGAATGAGTCATGAACGAGACAAAAGTGCAAAATATTACGGTCGTTACTGGGAAGTGAAACATATTATCAACAATTGACTAGAAATTGACACAATTGAATCGGGTTTATGGAAATAATAACCAAATGTGCCCAATTACGAATCGTTCTCGTAGCAATATTAGCAATAACTTGTTGGTTGATGCTAAAATCATAATTATATCTTAATTTTACAGTTCGTACAGGCAACGTCATAGCTTTCAGTTCTGGTACAACAAACAAAAGTCCGTAGATCGCCAGGCTGAAAATTTAGGTGGCCACGGGTAATATTTAGTGCTGGCGTAATTGTACAGTAGTTGTTTGAGTTATATATATATATATATATATATATATATATATATATATATATATATATATATATATAATACCATGGCTTCTATCTTAATGTCTGGACTGAGATATGTACTTATGTACGTATGTATTTATGTGAGTGTGTATAAAATCATGTTCGAATTGTTCCAAAACTGGTGCACATAGGAGAAATTAAGAAAAAAATAAAATATATATCCTCATACAAAATTTGATGCAACGATCAAGAAAAGGCATAAAATGACTTTTATAAATGGCAAAACTCAGGCGAAAAGATAACTTTGGGTTGCAAAGTGTAGAGCACCGTTAAATTGTGGAATCTGAACACTATAATGTGTATAACAGCAGGGAAACAAAACAGTTGAGCTAATTTTGGTGGTAGACTTAATTCAACTAATGAGGAAGACTTGCTCCAAATACAATATCGTAGAAGAATTGGAAAAGATAAGGAAGATCAGACAAATGAACCGATAGTTAAACATGTTTATTTAGGTCAAAGTGAAGTCATATCACACTTTATTGTATGGAACAAGAAACAAATAATCATTAAATACTTTAAAAAGGAGAAATAGCAATATCAATAAATCTTTAAAGGAATAAAGTACAATAAGAATCCGTAACAATTAATACAGAATGAAGTGTTTAATAGAAACATAACATCATATCACAAAAGGGTTTAAGTAAAACGATACAATTTACTATTTTAAGAATGCGTTAATATTACTCATTGAACCCCTGTTCTGAATGAAGTCAGGATTCTGAAGCCCTGTAACTAAAACAAACGTCACCTGACCTTGAGGTAAAACACTTTAAGTGGCATGATCAAGAGACTGAGAAATAGTCAAACTAACTCGAATATTATTGCCTAACCGTAAATGCTATATTGAAAGGAATTTTATCATCATCAAGAACAGCAGCATTCCTAAAGCAACCACCAATTTTAAGACCAACGTCATAATTATCAGAGGCAATAAAATTAGATAAGCAGTCCGACTGGTAAAAAGCAGAAAAGGAAGCATCATTTTCAATATCAGAGTTTGAAAATACACATTATTAAAGGCAATTAGCGCTACTAACATCAAATCTTGATTTCATATCTGGGAAACGCATCGGTAACACTTAGCGACATTTCATCAAAAGAGAAATAAGGAAACAACTTGCGTATATGCAAAGGCCAAGTCAACAAATTTATGATGAAACTAAAACACCTTTAGAACAATAAAATATTACCTCAGGCATTAATTTACCAAAAAATATATTTGAATATAACTTTCAAATATTTTCGCCCGGATCATGCTCATGCAAAATTAAAGGTTAGCACCTAATAAAGCAAAAACCACTCATAAATTTAATATATAACAAAATAGGCAAAGGAGATAAAAACGTAATTAATAAGGAAACCTGATCCCATTATGAAATATATACGTGCCCACAAGCAATTAATGTTAAAATAATACGCTCAAGAAATAAACACTCAATTTATAAAATGCATAAAATATATTTGCAATTTGAATTGAGCAATAAATCATGAATGCAAGTATTTAATATAATTTAGGAATATAAAACTCGGCTGTAATATTATTATAATCAAGGTTACGATCTTGATATAAACACGTGATCCATTAAGTGCATACATTTGTCAGTATAAACTAAGAATTGTATAGCGAAGAACGGGAAATTTAGCCAGTAGACCGATTTAGTCCTTATTGGGAGCTCATCACAAACTAACCAGAATTTTCCGCGGATATGGCTTGAACTTGGGTACGTCTGCTTCGTAATCTGATGTTCTAACCACTGAACCACCCTGCAGCAAACTGTACATAATTTTCAATTATACACTAAATAATGCAACTCCGTTAGTCTTTTTTCTTTAAGGTGGCTCCATTAAAACTCAAATTTCCAACTGTAATATTTTGTACTTTCAAAAGACAAGTTTTCGGAACGCAAGACGGTAAAGTTCGATTAAGCAAATAATATTTAAAAATAAGCAGGAATTGGAAGACTTACAGACGGAGGTACGCATGAATATGCGCGCACACACACACACAAATAAATTCACATTTTCTTATTGAAATTCTGTCTAATATGGTATATTGTGTGTTTAATCCAGATTTACTCCATTGCTTTACAAACAATTGTCTTTATAAGGTACCAAATATTACGGTGGATTTGAGATATGGCGAAAAGAAAATGGTCTTTTTCCATTGTTTTCCGTTTCTGCTTTATGATAAATTTATACTTTACATGATTTATATCTCAATTCCAATAACAAGTGCATCAAAACAGCTGAACTAAAAATGTATAAATTAATGAATAATAAAAAGGATAGGTAAATTTAAAATGAAACATAAGTTTAAATAAAATGTCTAAAATATGTAAGTAATTGAAAGCTTAGCAATTCATGGATTGAGATGTAATTAAGCAACAAATTGTAAAATAAATAATCGATATTGAAATTAAGGAATCAAAAATTTAATCGCGAAAAATTTTAAAAATCTTCCTAAGCAATATTTAAGCAAATAGAACAAAATAATCAATCGCAAAAATTAATTTTTAATCCATTTTTATAAATGAACGTATGAAAATGAGTTTTAATCGAAATGTTAAATATTAGTTATGTGAGCCTAGACCAGTAATCAGCACATTCTAGAAATAACTTTTACTCGATCAAACTACGTTCAGTATTTGACCCAAAGCCATTACAACTGAAGTATTGTTTAATATTTGGATTTCAGATTTACTCTTAAATTATTCCTTTCTTTTTGAAAATAATATTAAACGAGAAATTGACAATCAGTTGTAAATCTCTCAATATTAGGGGTCTTAAATGACCCATCGTTAACTGTAAATGATGGATGCATCAATCATTTATAAACTCGAACGTAACTATATATATATATATATATATATATATATATATATATATATATATATATATATATATATATAGCTACAGCTGCTGCAAAAGCAGTACTGAACGTACTACTAGCAGTTCATGCTGTTAGTAGTAATATCACCCTGTACAAGAAACAGATATGCTCTATTTAAGAAACATTGTACTATTGTTGGAACTCTGCTTAACGCAAAATAATTTAAAAAAATTAAATTGGACTGGAACAAAGACATAACTGACAGGCCTTCAAAAATAGCCTACGTTTCGCAAAATACGACACACCCATCAATTACGGACGCAATTACAATGAAAGCGATGACACACCAAATGACGTTACGCAAAAGGAGTGGTCTAAATTGCGCAAAACAAAGACTGACATAGCGAAGAGGGGATTGGTTACGACAAATGTACAGTTGGGATTGGATGAACGAATATACTAACGAATCCAGAATAATGGCTGTAGATACTGATAGAAATAAGATTTATTAATAAATGTTATTCCATGGAATAAAGGCTGTTTTCATATTTTAAAGAATGGTGAAACTGGTAACGATATATATATATATATATATATATATATATATATATATATAATTGCTTTTATTTGACATGGTTTCGCGTGCTGAACCGAGTCTACTGCGTAGAAATTCAATCGATTATGAAAGCTAAGCTCGTTAGTTAAGAACAATACGGACAACCCATTGGCCAGCTTGGAAAAATTCTGTAACGTGAGATGTTTCAAACCAATAACGCATGCATAAGATTCACCAACTGGGAAGAGTTCCGCCGACTCTGTGACGCTGTTAACTGGAGGGACCTCTTTCTCCCAAACAATCTCTCCTCATGCTTTTCCGAAGTCCATAACATCCTATCCTCCCACATTAACTGCGCCACCTCTATTCAACACGTACACTCGACGAATAAGTTGAACGCTCTGTTTAAGGAACGTGACAACCTCGCACGCAACTCTCGACTACTCACATCGTCACTTGCCCGCGCCCTCGCACTGAGACGCATCGATGGGCACATTAAACAGGCTATCAACAAACAAGCGCTCCACATCGAAAGACGCATCCGCTCAGCTCCTAACCCCCGGGCAAAGTTCGCTATCATCAAACACCAATTGCTGCAAAAGCCCAAAACCTCGTATATTAACTTCTCTTAGTCAGACGACTCCTGCTTCACCAACGATTATCTGACTTATCTCCTCGATTCCTTTTCCACTCCCACTCCGCCTGTCGAGATGTTACACAACTGAAACACCGAGAACATACGCTGGTTCTACGTCTCACCGGCTTCCGTCGCCCAAGCTATTAAAGACATTAAATCTAAACACTAATTTGATCAATATGATGTCTCGATCAGCATGATTGCTCTTCTAGGCTGGAACGTCTTCTCTCTGATTGCCGATGTTATTAATCATTGTCTCGAAACCATCTATCTTCCCCCGGACTGACTTAATTCGACGATCTATCCTATACCTTAAAAGGGCACTTCGTCGACCTTCTCATTCAAAGATCTTCGCTCCATTACTATGGTCCCTTCTTTCACTACAATTTTCGACAGGGTCTTATACAACGCAATCTACCCATTCATTAAGTCTCAAGAAAACTTCTATCTACTTGATGATCACCATGGCATTTTGAATAGCCACTCGTCTTCCACCAACTTAGTTAGTGTTCTCGATCATTGCTACTCCTCCTTCTCTAAAGGGCTTCAGTGCACTCTCCTCTTCCTGGATATATCCAAGGCTTTTAACTCGCTGTCATTTTCAGCAATCGAATCCGCCTTACTGAGAAGCGGTATCTGCGGCAACGTTCTCAATCTTATCAGTTACTATCTCCGAAACCGATATGCGACAGTAAAAGTTGGCAGTAGTCACTCGAGGCCAGCCCATATCCGATCCGGTGTTCCCCAGGGCTCGTACTTGGTCCTATTCTCTTCAACCTTACGCTCGCGCACATACAGGTTGAAGACAACCTTTTCAAGCTGTTCAAATATGCGGATGATATGGTTATCGTATTCAGCAACCCCACAGCATCCAACCCCTCCCTACCCCTTATATCGGAGCTCCTATCCTCGCTCAACTCGCAGCTCAGCAGAATCGGCCTCAAACTAAATCCCACCAAAACTCGCCTAATGAAACTCTCCTCTGATCCATTCTATTCTATCCCGGTTGCCAACTACCCCCTCGACATAGAAATAATGGATTCGGCCAAACATCTTGGCATTCATTTTTCAAAATCCCTAGACTTCTCCCTACACCTTACGCACACTACTTCCAAACTCTTCAAATGGGCCCGTCTGATCTGTTTAAGACTAACAACCCCATTCTCCAACTCACGTTATTCAAGGTCTACGTTCTGCCCCTCATTTCCTACGCCAGCGAATTCTACTGTCCTCTCACTCTCGCCTCCTCGTATACTATTGAACAAGTATCCTCCAGATTTCTTAAGCGAGTCTTCCCGAAATGCCAAAATTATAGGGAACGCCTACTTCTGGCTAACCTTCTTCCGCTTTGGTTCACACGTCACCTTCGAGTCATTTCTTTTATCCATAAGATCTCAACTTCCCTACCACTCTCCAACTTTGCCCACCCAAGTCACCACTACGCCACACGTTCTAGTAACTCTTCTATCCAAGCTAACCATACCCCCACCATATTTAAAAAAATCTATCTTTTCTCCACAGCCACTAATGTCTTCAACGCTCTTCCCACAGACATAAAGCTCCTACCCCAGCACGAATTTAAAAAGGCAGCCCATCAATGCTTCTTCAACAAACTTCTTTGTGATACGACCGATTGAAAACGAAACTGGCTTCTTCTCAATTCATAACATTTACTTCACCCCAGGCTATTCTCTTTACTAACTTCGGAGGGCGAAATTCCTCAGGCAGTCATCCAATCTTCCACTTTACCTCTATGGTCTTAATCTTTTCTTCTCGACTCATTGATACCACTTCTCAGCCCATTCCTGACCCCATCATATCCACGTTGTGGATACTTTACTACGTTTTGCTCATCCAATTATTTTCTTTCTTGTTTCAGCGGAGGACCGGAAACCCAACAGCCCTACCGATCCACCAACGGTTCGCTTCGGACATCGACTCCCCCTGGTCTTCCTTCAATCACAACCTCGTTCTACGGACGCCTGCGACCCCTGCAAGACTCGCTCGCTTCAATCCTGCAGATTCCATCCATGTATATGCTTTGCTCCATCAAATCAATCTCCACGACAATGGACTCCATTGGTCGACGTCTACCTCCGGTTCGGCATCTTTTTCGATCTCACATTCACCTAGAAGCTCTGAAACTTCATGGACTATATCCAATTGATCTTGTCTAGTCAAATGGAACTTCGTTTTTATTTATTTTTCACCAGATTGAACTATCTTGATGTTAATGATAACTTTTCCCTTCCCCAACCACTCCCACTGCTATTAAATACTTTGCTAGTCACAATTCCATTCACCTCCACATATCCTATCCTTGATTTGTTATTTCAATGGTCGGGCCAGTTGGCCTTTGATGCCAAATAAATGTATTATGATTTATTTATTTATAATAATAGTGCACGTTGTTGTGTAATGCTCGTAGGAAACGAGATTCATTATTCATTTACGCCACATATATTCGTTTATAGTTTATACAATATACATTCTAAAGCTTTTACATGTCTAATGAGTTTATAGCAAAATCCACTTCGTTTATTACATCTGAAATAGCTTTTTTGCAAGATGGAAAAGAGGAGGAAATTAAAAAAAACGAGATGAAGTATTGCTAAATTTAGGTTTCTTCAGTGGCTTCATTTCGCTAATACACTGAGCAATAATCAGCAGATATGGTGGCCTACTTTATCCTGCGTGACGGTTATTGCAGTATGGAATCATTATTTTTGGATAATAAATGGCCAAGTATGGACTGTAAAATAGCTCTTAGACTGTCTACCGATCGAGGCTGACTAGCTACATAAAGTTTTACTTCAACAGCTGAGACCTCCCCTTCGTGTCTGACACGCTTGCTCTTATTCCGTACGTATAAGTTTTAAAATCTGTATCATTCCATGATCAAACCGAGTTCAAGGATTCACATTAACCACGAAGTAGTATGTATTCTATCAGTACGATTCACGTTACCATATCCGATATGTAAAACAAGCGCCCAACAACCATGAGGCCGGAAATTTTATGGCCATGGGCCACTAAATATATAAATACATCTGTAATCATTCATATATGATATTGTTCTTTAGAAAATAACTCGCAATTTGGTTTTAGTTTCGCATCTAATTTTACTTTATAATAATAAATTTTGCATAATGCAATCGATAGGTAAATATTTCTATTTCAAACGTAATAAAACATGCTCCTTTTATATTGAAGTATTCAACCATTACATTTCATTCGGATTGTAAGATAATTTGGTTATGCAAACGAGACGAGTCTCCCTACCGAATAACTCCAGGAAAGCTCGGGTTCATTAGAGTGAAGAAGATTGAGTTTCTGATATTTGTAATTTTCCCACATTAAATGTTAGGAAACTCAGTAATTTTCCATTTCCACCATCCGTGCACTTGTCTAAGTCCGGTTGACTAATGACAGCATCCTTATTGATTTTCATTCATGAGAACGACGAATGTGATATTTTAGTAAAACCAAATTTCGTCCAATCGCAACCATCGATCAGAATTGAAGCTAGTACGGCTCTGAGCAAGGACAAACATTTTACAAGATATTTAAATATGACAAAACTAAAAAATACCGCGATTCATGTACAGGTTCTCTCCTAGTATAGCATAGATTTTATTAAACTTTTCACGAAATATCGTTAAACAGATGAGGAAATAACATTTAAATAACCCACAAACCACAAAAATATATTACGTATAAGCAAGAAAAAATCTTCCGAAAGTGCAGCAAATACGCATATTAAGGTAAATTGCGTCGTCTGATTGGCCTTTGGGCTCATAATTTGTATTCACTGATGCGTTAGCGTTTGCATAGAACATTCAACAACACTGCATAGCAAGAAACTCCCAGTGTTAAAAGATATTTATATTCTCCTTGAATACAATCTACAGGAATAGCAAATCGTGTTCGTCTATGTCGATGCTAGATTCAAATATTGTCAAGGTGTAAATATTGCCTTTGGACTACATATCGTATTTTTTTCTTCGAAAATCGCCAAGCTGCAGGAGTCTGAATAGCATTCCAAAACAGTTGCTTTGAAAAACGCCACAAAATACAGGTCGTCTAATTACTACCACATGGTGGAATTTCGAATATTAAAAAAAACTGCCTTCAAAGCGGAACAATATTCTGCCGTTAAATGTATTATCGGCTGGACAATGCAAACACAAAAGACCAAATGCTCAGCCTGCTTATGAATTAAGATAAAAAAGGATCCAGCCGGAGAACAACAGTTTGTCGTATGCAATCCGTGTGATAGAGAACCTATTCGAAATTCACACAAACATCTGTGATATTAATGACTAACCAGTTTGAAAATTTTCTAGCATTGTTGGGAAAATTTACACGAAACGACACAAGAGATAGCTGAAATGATGATTCAATACACTTTTTCAGACGTTGTGTCTTCGATAGTTTTCTAAACTGAACGGCTGCATCAGCTAATGCAAAATGTTGTTGAAGAGTTCACGCTGCTATTATCATGGAAGGTAATATTCATAGGAAGCAGGGATTTGTAAGCAGAGAAATCTGTCCCGAATCCGTGATAATGCCGCATTATGACACAAAAGTAATCGTTTTAGGATGGGCTTTCAACTGGTTGCGAAAGCAAGGTTGTTCTGAAAAGTAACAGTTTCTGAGTGTTCTAGAAGCTGTCTACAGTTAAAAAGTCAAATAATAACGAAAATGAAAATTTAAGAGTCAGTGCTTATACGTTCAAATGCACTAGGTCCGGTTGCCTAAATAGAAACTAAAGTACGTCATGCAAGATTTTACATCTTTTCAGTCTGGCTGTAAAATATTTTGAGGTAAACTAAACGATATCAGATTGAATCACTTTTAATTTGGTCAAGTAGAAAAATATATGTGCTTCGCATGTTAGACTAGAATAAGTTAAACTGTGACAAACCAAAATAAATTTTGGTCTCATAATGACAGATAATGCAAACGCTACGCTTATTCAATTCATCAACTGTGATGAATTTATTGACTCAATAGGAAAGAGACCTCGCTGTCTATGAGACAAAGAATATAATAGCATGGATGTGCAGTAATATAAAAAAACCAGCCCAGGTAAATTAAAATTTACTTTTTATTCTGGTGTGTAATCCGCTCAAAAGTGTCCTATTTAGAGATTTTTCATCTTATAAATTCCTTCGGAAAGCCACAAGAGTTTCACTAACGCCGTGTAATCGAGCCAAAATAACTTGATATGTGTTATTTTCCTTTCTTATTGCAAAATTTTAGAGGTTTCTTAGAATAAACGTTGTTATTCTGTCATTATGAACGCCACAGATGTAGCTTCATCTTGATAGCCCTGTGTAGGGCAATAAGCAAGATTATGCCTAACAAGATTAAAACCAGTCTCTACGATGGATTCCTTTAAAATGAGACACCAACGACTGAATTCATTTATTTCGGCTCATCAGTCGATTATATTATTCATAATATAACAACAACAAAATAAGATGTGATAATTTTGAAAAAGTTTAACAGAAGATAAGGTCGAACGAAGAATGCAATTAGCAACAGACCATGTTTGCAAAACCCTACGCATAAAAACGTTCAAATGTATTGCAGCCTCCAAAAGCAAGTGAAGCTATCGAAATTTGGATTGCAATAGAATTTCTAAATTCTAATGCATAATAAAATTTAAAATTAAACGACGAATTCCGGTTTAAACAAAAATCAGAACTTATAATTAAATTTTTTTTTAAATTTACAAATTAAAGATGATACAGTTGACAGGTTAATGGACTCATAAGTCGGTAAAATGTTGCATTTTCATCATTTTCAGGTGATCTGATTTTTGGCCTCAATTGATGGGTTCTCACTTGTCCCTTCTTCTTTAAGCCTTCAATTAGCTGATTGTCTGAAAATGACGTTGGAACAAGATTTTCCATTGTTCTTCTTCCTAATTTTCGCTGATGAGACTGGAAATTCGGGCTCGAAAATTAGGAAGAAGAACAATGGAAAATCTTGTTCCAACGTCATTTTCAGACAATAAGCTAATTGAAGGCTTAAAGAAGAAGGGACAAGTGAGAACCCATCAATTGAGGCCAAAAATCTGATCACCTGAAAATGATGAAAATGAAAGATTTTACCGACCTATGAGTGCTATCAATTTTCGCGCACAAGAAAAATGCGGTCAAATCCACAACAAGAAGGACAGCACCGCGCAACGAAATTCATCTTTTAAGTTAATGGACTCACCTTCATCTCTTCGATAGCAGAAGAAGAGTAGTTCCTTACAAGTAATGAGTCAGACATGTCACTGCCGCCAGACAATGAAAGTAATGGCGAACGAACCAAATCCTGGCGCTGTGAGTGAGGACTGTGCTTGACGCAAACTTCTGACTTATTTGAAGGACTTAAACGATGCGAAGTTTCATCCGCGTCTTGTAAATAATATCGTGAAATTGAACTCTGATTCTGGTCTCCATCGGTCTCGCATTGATTTGTCCCTTCATACGTGTGATTTATGAACGACGGAACACCTGTTGTATTTGGTTGCATAATGGTTGTTGTTTCACCTGCAAAAGCAAACAAGGTGTCCGCCAGTGGATTTTCAAATATCGGATAACTCCCAATGGATTTCGTGGAGAAAATATCTTCACCGACACCTTCACGATTGCAACTAAATTTCGAGAATCGAGTAGGCAATGAATCAAGTGAATACTCCGAAGTTGAGCTTAAAGTGTCAGACTTATTAGATGAAGAACAACTGACGTTACGATTAACAGATTTAACTTGTACTTGCGCATTTAATGATAAATGTATGTTATAACACGTAGCCGTTGGCCTGCAAACACGTGTAAAGCTGTAATAGTTCTCGTAACCTTCTTCAAATATTGTTTGCAGAAAAAGAATTTGAAGGCTGACAGGATCTTTGAACAGCTGCAGATCCACGCATTTATTCCAGTATCTGGTTTTGTTGAAATTAAAATGCCAAAAGTTGTTGAAAAGTAATCAATTCTTACATCTATATGGATGCCTAAAAGCATGGACATGCTGCAAATCTGCTATAATGAACAGCCATTGACTAGAGAAATTTTAGCAATGGATGTTAACAATTTTGAATTTATACTTACGCAAATCATTGGTCCATAAATTCCACTCAAAAAATCATATGAGCTTTTGTAGTAAATATTAACGCATATTCTGGTTTTTGTGCAGTCTGCCCAATGATTGGCACTGTTACCAAAACAATTTTGTATTCACTTGTAAAAAGAAACAGTTTGAAGCATTCCTATACACTGCTTACCAGTTTGCGTTCTTCGAATCATACGAACTTTAATACTGACAAGATTTTTTCGCATCATGCGGACAGGAATGTATCCTTCAGATATGAAGTATTATTTGCCGTGCTATCTCACGTAACATTTTCTTGGCACTACAATGAACTACTTTTAAATAAACTCTACGGCTTGAAATAGGCAAAGCAGTCTCAGATTAAACAAGTTGTAGAATAAAGTTACATGCATTATTATGGCAAAATGACTAAATAGGTTAACACCGAAATGTAAATATAATATTTTTAAGAGCAGAGATGAGATTTCATTTCCAATACGTCTCGCGTAAACATAACTTGACTGAAATTTCCGCAACCCAATACTTCGGCAGTACCGAGCGATACTAAGCATTAGTGTTTGCTGCACCCATAAAAGTCCTACAGTTAAGCAAGCAATAATAGTAAGTAGGAGACTGGCGGTATTTTTTTAATGTTCTTCGGCGACTAGTTTAATACAACGGGATTGGTGTTTACATCAAGCTCGCAAACATGATTTAAAGAATTGTTACGAGCACCCACGCAAGTAATAACTGTTTAATTGTATTGCACACACACACACACACACACACACACATATATATATATATATATATATATATATATGGCGAAAGCTGCAAAAATTTAATATTCTTGACTGCATAGAAATTGTGCAGCCGACATTTCCAGTCAAGTACAATGTATGGAGGACTACTAGAGGTGAGAGCAGCACATCTAATTTTGCTTTCCATATATAAAAAATGCGATTTGATCCTCACTGGTAAGTTTGCCTGGTGGTAGTTTTGTTATGTTGTTTGACGACTGGTTAAATACAATAGGATTAGTGTTTACTTCAAGCTCGCAAACTTGATTTAAAGAATTGTTACCACCACCCGCTCTATCAGTTATTGTTTAATGATAGCAAGAAGTTCAACAACAGTTTTTCAAATAAAGTTTTAATTAACATACTCTTTATTTAATGTAGATTAAGTTTAGTCATTACGTTATTGAACAATGTAATTGTCTTGTGAAACTAATGTCTAAATTGGAAAATACTTATTTTGCACCGAAATAGCTGCCTTCCACCCAGCCAAATTTTATATTAACATTTTATGTTTGAAGTTGAGCGTGTATAAACGATTACAAGCCAAAAGACATTTGATCAACAATGAAAAGTCACCTAATAAGACGAATCTACATGAAATGGTTGGTTCCTATGCGATGTACTTAGCATGGATACGTCATGTCATATTCAATGCGACACAATTACAATAGATTAAGGCTCACATTTTTGTTTTTGACGAGTTCCATTCATTTTACATTTTTATGGTCAAAAGTTTACCTGTTAGTGACAGGTTCTGGAAAACCTTGTTTCTGTTACTTACATTATAATTTTGTAGATTTTGATGTGCTCGTTATAAAAGTTGTATACCAGCAATACAGATACCCTCTCCATCATAGGTGTCATGCTACATCGACAAATTAATGCTGGTCTTAATTACCGGGTTAACATTGCATTGATGCGTAATACAAAAAACACAATAGAAAATCGTCTTAAGACCTTTAAATTAGATTTCACCAAAACAGATTATCCGGTAATTGCACCCAAATCACGAAGCTTTCGTAGGGTTAAAATTATTACACCAAATTCAAATATTAGCAGCATAATTTGTATACAGTCGCAAATATCATTTTAAAGATCGATAATTGCGCGGGTGGTGATAACGATTCGTAAAAACCGGGTAACTGGATAAAAGCAGACACCAATTCTATTGTATCTAACTAGTCACATAACGACAAAAATATCATCCTTATTTAAATAACGGTTGCGATCTTTATCAATAGACCAGACCCATTCTATACATGAATTTGTCAGTATAAATAAAGCATTGCATAATGTAGAAATGGCAATTCATCCAATAGACCAGTTACGTACTTATTGGAAATGGTTCACGGGCTGTCCAGAGTTTACTGCGGAGTTTGTTGCTCCATCCACTGAGCTACCGTGCCGCAAGCTACAAACAATTTTCAGTTATATACTAACTGATGTTTCTTGGTTAACAATACCTTCAAGTGAAGCCTATATGACATTTCATTAGACGTAAATTTCCAAATAACCATCCCCGATCTGTCATTATAGAAGCGCCCTGACTGTGTAAAATTCTGAACAGAGTTCCCAATAAGTACGAAACCATACTACTGGATGAATAGCCTTTTTACATTACAAAATATTTGGTTTATAGTGACAAATTTATGTATATAATATGACGTAGTTATATAAATATCGCAACCTTGATTTGAATGATTGCTATCAAGCCCGTGCACCTAATGTTCATTTAGTTATAAAGACTAGCACCGGTTGCATGCATTGAGGTGTTTTGACCTTCCATGACCATCATCCGAGAATGGAAAAATGCGTCAACGATGATGAAACTGTAATGAATATATGACATCAAAATCATAAATGAGGCTCCCATTTCTTATAGTTTCATATTCACTGTACTTGACTGGGAAATTCGGCCATACAATTTCTATGCATGAATACTTATGAGTTATATACAAACGCAACATACATCTATATAAAGCATGTAATTCTACTGAAATCATGACAATTGATGTTAACCAAGCCAGTCCAAATAATAATTCGAGTTCAATTGTTTATTTGATGTTTCGGGCCTTGTAACAAATTGGTTTAAATAGGATCAGACGGGCAAACCAGAGTCAGCCTGAACGAAAGGTATAATTTCATGTACACATATGTTTGGTGCTTACTGGCGACTCATCGGTAGAATTCGGTATTACGCCCTATACCCACTATATATTTGGTTGAAGAATTTGTTACTTCAACGCCAATTCCGGTGGTCTTAGTGAAATTTCACGCTTGTATGCTTCGACTGTTTTCTGATTTTTATCACGTGCCTTGGCATAAGGTTATTAAGAGCATATTCGATTTATTGCACTCCCAACTCTATAATATGAGGCCGATCTCTATTACTTCATTTCACATGCTGAGTATGAAACAAATAGTCTAATGCTTGTGAAGTGAAAATTAAATTTCAGCCACTCTAATTTCACTTTATTGTACACAGCAATTACAGACTTACGAATACACACATGCCATACTAATACTTAATGAAATGTCAGTTAGTTATTCTAAGACTAACTAACTGCAGTATAGATGAAACTTTTTCTTTCAAATACAAAAAATCTATAATATGTCATATGATTATTAATATACATTTAAAATGACAAAGAAACACTTCCGCTACATTGTTTCAAATGAATTTACTGGAGATATGAACGAAAGAAAAAAAAGTTATGTTTGGATAGTAGAGCAGTCCACGTTATTATATATATATATATATATATATATATATATATATATATATATATATATATATATATATATATATATTAGTATAAAATGTTGTGCAATTTTGCATGGGCTTTGGAAGCTCCATTGCAATTCCAATGCACGAACAAGTTGTATTTGCTTGCACAGTTCTAGACCACGTCGACTTATTGAAATCGATTCCAAATAGGCAAGCGTACCACACACCTAGCTTATAGTAAAATGGAAATTCGCCTTGTTGTAATTTTCATGATATGTTGAGTTGCAGACAAATGTGTAACACTAATTTTATTCAACAACAACCAGGTTGGTATGTACTCCGCCAAGCGTTAATTTATTCTTCTACTGCGTCTGCCTGCATATGATTGTCCACAGCACCAATTCCAATTGTAGATAACGTCAGATACAGGCTGCAGTGGAATCTTATCATTCACACTATTTATAGCCACTCAGGTGGAGGATGTTATCATAACTTATTCAGCTGCACAATATATGAGTATATACGGGTTTCTTATCAACATTAAAAACATTCACAACGGAATTTATCACGTCACCAGATTTATACCTATCTATAAAATTTGGTGGGCAACCGTCGATGATAAGTGGTTCGTGCACAATCCAACTGAGTCTGCAAAAAGTCTGGCGAGCAAATGTGTTGTGTCCTAATAAACATTGTCTTAACTAAGCCCTTTTCGATATCATTGGGTGGTAGATTGGTGTTACTCGAACGTCTATAACTAAATATGTCATTTTTTGCAACTATTTCGATATTTCAACAAAATGCATTAAAATTTTAATAAAGGCTAGGTGTGTTAGTGTGCTTCCGTATTTGGAAGCTATTTCAATAAATCGACGTTGTCTAGAACTGTGCAAGCATGACCATGGGGCTTTCAAAGCCACGTGTAAAATTGCGCTTAGATATGCATATTTTTTTCAACTTTTCGACTAATATATTTCAATGTGTATTTTTAACGTAGACAGTTTTATTCATACATAATATATTTTTTCGGTCGTGATTTCATCTAAACTATATACAATTCTTAGTTTATACTGACAAATTTATGTGCTTAATGGGTCAAGTGTTTATATCAAGTTCGCAACCTTGATTATATTAAATGTTATCACCGCCCGCGCAACCTATGTTCGTTTAAGCATAACTGAAATAACCAAAGGAAACACCACAGGGGCTTTATTAACTTGTTTCTTAGACATGATGTATTGTGCACCGATGAAGGTTACTGAAAAATGAATACGACATATTTTTAGCAAAACAAACATCTGGGACATGTCCGGTGTCAGTCACAAAACAGATCAGGTAACTTTGAATAAACCAGTTTCGTAAGAACATTTGCATTCATCTTAGACATTAGTTTTACTCGATTTAAAATATTTTAAATAATCCATTAATTAAATTTACATTTTGCTAAAATTCGAGTAATTTCCATGCATATCGTTTAAATTCATGTCCAAATTTTTTTGGCATTTCGAATAGGATAACAAAGTTTCTTTGCTGTTAATAATTTATTAATCTTATTTTTTTCTCTTCTGAACGGGCATTCAATACATATATTTTCAAAGCATCAGTTACCTGGTCATCGACTTCGTTAGACATCAAATACGGAAGTAAAATTTACGTAAACTATCTGGAAAGGCATCAAAACAGATTTTTTAATTCCCCTCATAGGTGTTTAATGAAAAAAATCCATAAATCACGCTTTAAATTATTTTTAATACTTAAATTTTCAGTTCCCAAGCCTCTGCAAAGAACATCAATCTTGCGCTACATCCTTTCTGGACCATTTCAAACCTAGACAAATATTCCAATTTTATAATTAATAGCTCTCCAAAAAATATTTATTCCTATTGCGCCGTTTACATGTTAAGAGAAAATCTTGTGTACACTTTTTCCAACAGATCGACACAAATCTGTTTGGTGAAGTTTATAATCCAAGCACCCACATGGCTTTAAACAACGTTACCATTTTTTGTCCCATAGGATTGATCCTCTTAAGCGTGTAGCAAAGACTAAGCGATACCACTTCCGAAATAAGCACCAATTAAGAAAATTCAAAAAGAAAATGAACACATAATTCAAATAAATTATTGAAATTAATTTTCCTTTTTCTGCAATGTGGTTATCGAGACCAACTAGTTTTTTGACAATAAAAGATTAGCGTAACCGTCTAATACAAATGTAATGATTACTCTCAACTTTAAACTAGACTAGTTAATTTCCAGATAGTAATATTGAGATATAATTGAGGGTAATTGGAGCTGGCAGAGAACAACAAATTCGCTTTGGCCGAACATATGGTTTCTAAAATTTATACTCTATGAGGTTGAACTTAATGCCACTGATGAAGAGCTATTGAATAAAAAGCTTTTTATCTGTTTTGTGTTTTGACGCGTTTTCGATAAAAAATTACACGACACACTAAGCATTAATTTTCAATGTCTCTTATTACTTTGCAAAACAGCGTAAAAGAACATTTTTTTCAAAGATTATTTCACATTTTCACGTGGTAATTAAAGTGCACACGTATGATTTTCAATTTTTTATGTGTGCTCAAAACATTTCAGAGTTATTTGACAGGTGAAATAAATTTGATCAACTAAAACGTTGCAATTGCTAATACCAACTCGAGGTCGATTTATAATTTTAAAACAAATTAGAAAGCCAAAGAGACTAAAATGTAAAACTCCTAATATTGACAAACGAATAAAATCGAATTATTGACATTATTCTTGAAATCAAATAGAAATTCTCAAAGACAGCAATATGTTAAACGATAAATAGGAAGAAGGTAATTTGGCGCTTTACAAGGTTTCAAGATGGAATAAAATGTAGTCGGATTTTGTGATCTTATGAATTAGTGTAAATAAAATGTAACGGAAAAAACAGAAAAGCCTACAAACATGATCAATTTAATAGATTGAAAGTTAACAAGAGATGCCTTAAAACTGGCACTAGACCAAATTTAATTTGGAGGTATAGAAATAATGAAATAAAACCATTGTATTTTTGATTATATATATATATATATATATATATATATATATATATATATATATATATATATTGAAATGCAGCGAGCTTTAATAAAATTCATTGTACCCTTCCTGTGTGCAAAAACAAAAAGAAATTTTATCAAATACAAGAAACGATTCTTTCGCATAATTTTCTCAAATATCTACTAATGAACATATCTCTATATATAAATTGGAAAGCAAAACAAGATAGAAATATGTGAACATAGAGAGAGTGTGAAAAACGGAAACCAATCAATTGCGTGCGTCACATCCATAAGTAAATGTGCTCAATATATAAGCTACGTGGATATATTTATTGTCTTTCAGAACAGGTCGCAATCTGAACATTTAGCACAAAAGTTTCAACAAAGCGCAAAGAATATCGGCTTCGTCAGAGCACGAGAAGATTATTTTGCCTTTCTTAGGTAATACTAGTAAAGAAAAAAGAAACAAATGGCAAATTAAACAGAACAGTTTACCATAAACCAACATATTTCTGCACAGTAGTAGCGTACATTATTACATGATTTTATTGCCATTTCAATATAAATTGTCAACAGTTCGTAGTTTCTTTTCAAGAATTGACAGGTTGGTTAGTCAAGATTCTAAAGAAAATGAATATAATAAAACAATTAACGATTTAATGTCTAATGGCTATCCCAGACAATTAATTGAATCAATTATTAAAAGGGGAATTAAACAGAAACAGACGTATTACGGGCATTAACACGCACATTTAATGCAGCTAAACTACGAATGCTATTTAAGATAACACACTTGTCTTTACCAGCAATCAAAGAGAAACAGCCGTTAATGTCGATATCAAATATTATTTACCAATATACATGCGCAAGTTGGTTATTTACTCGAATGAGAGAACATTGTAACTTAAGCGCCAGTTTTAAATCAAATGGTGAATAAACGTCTGCTATTGTGCAACAAATCATCGAAAAATCGCACGTATGTTCTCCAGACGTAGCATTCAAAGTAATTACTAAATGCAAAACAAAAGGGAGCTAGCCACATACGAAGCTTTATGGATAAACAAACTGAAGCCGGATTTATGCAAGCAGAAGAAGCTCGTACAAGCATTGAGCTTGAACTGGATGTGACGCACGCAATTGATTGGTTTCCGTTTTTCACACTCTCTCTATGTTCACATATTTCTATCTTGTTTTGCTTTCCAATTTATATATAAAGATATGTTCATTAGTAGATATTTGAGGAGATTATGCGAAAGAAACGTTTCTTATATCTGATAAAATTTCTTTTTGTTTTTGCACAGGAAGGGTACAATGAATATATATATATATATATATATATATATATATATATACTTACGAGCGCTATATTGATATTACGTTTACGGCCGTTTTGACTGATTGATGATTGAAGTACACTGCTAAATGATGTAAACAAATTCGACAAAGCAATCCAGTTTATATTAGAAGGAAAATACGACTATCTATTATTAATCGATGTATCAACAACAAGAGATGTAGGTAGATCCATCGCAAAGTTAGTTTTTAAGAGATCAAGTCTGTCTGGAAATTATAGTCATAAGGATTTACGAAAAAAACCGAAAACCATTTTAGGCACTGGAATACGCAGGACTTGTTCACCTAAGAACATTGAATCAGAGCTAAGCTTGCTTCTCGAAACGTTTGCGAATAATGGCTAGCCCGAGTGATTTATCAAATTTAATTTGATAGTACATTGATAAAATCGAGACTAATTTAGATGAAGGCAAAATAACTTACAGAATCACGCACAATTTTTCCTTTTGTTCTTAATCCCCATCGAAAAGTTACAAAAGGAAATTAATTCAAACGACAGAAGCCCAGTTTCCGTAGATACATTTAAAAATTACGTAGCTGCGAAATAATAAAAAGACAGCCTTTCTAAGATTTCCGCACTTATTTATGTATACGAAGTTCAATATACCTGCAGCACACAGCATATCGGTACATAAAAAGAAGCTCGAAACAATAATAAACTAGTGTTGTCCTCAAAAGTTGTTCAGAAAAGGGTACAGCATCTGCACCGAATCGGAAATTTGTGCACACATACTAGACACAGGCCACGTTCCAACTAGTAGGAATTTTATGGTTTTATACAAGTCAAAATTTGAAATGCTTCAGTTTTTCGAAGTTACCGCAAGTAATAAGTTTAAATCTTGCTTAAATTTGTAAAAGATAATACAAATAAGTCAAGCTAGTAAGATATTGTTTGTTGCGTAGAACTGATATATAGACAATTTTGCTTTAGGTGTTGCGCATCTATTAATAAATCGGTTCAAAAATGACCAGAAGGATAGACCAAAGTCAGCATGCACGATAAGTGTGACCTCAATTTACAAATGCGCTTCGTGCGTACTGGTGACTCGTCAGTAAGAACCGGTATTACACCCTATCCCCAATCTATGTTTAGGTGAGGAATGTGATACAATTCGACAGTATTAACTAGATTAAAATGTAAACCACCAAAAACCCTTCAAAAGTAACAGATTTCTCCAAAAAATGACTCAACCAGTGTTTGTTAGCACATTAAAAACAGTGTTGGCCTATCAAGTGGTTTTACGAGTAAAAATAAGGCTGTAGGGCGAAATTCAAAGATAGACATGGATAAGATAAACAAAAATAACACAAATAAACAAATAATACTGACTGTAGATACCGATATAGATAATGTTTATTAATGCGTTATTGCATTACACAATGCTGCTTTTTTGCATATATTAAAAATGGTGTACTTACCATCACGGAAAACGATTAATGTATATATAGCAAATTGTTACATATATGTTTATATGTTGAATTAATATTTAATGGCATGATTGTGTTATACGGATGCTGTCCATATAAGCTAAACAATGCCCAATAAAGCAAATGCAATTCATTAAGTAGGCCGGTTTCATCCTTATTGGCTACTTATCAAGTAATTGACAGAACTGCTGCGACTGGATTTGTGCAACTTATACACTAAACCCTAATATTGCCAGTATACTTTAATTCAATATTACTTCAAAATGTGGCATGGTGTCTTACCTATGGATAATTGGAACTTTAGGTAGGTTGCGATACCAAATAAGTTCCAACTGAAGAGAAAAGCGACAAATTTTTTTAGCTTTTATTAAAACAATACATAGCATACTCATGGATAGTTGGAACTTTTGGTGGATTCCGATATCAAATAGGTTGGAACTGAAGAAAAAAACAACAACATTTTTTAGCTTTTATTAAAAAAATATATTGCATACATGAGTCGCTTAAAAGGTCTGGGGATCAGTTGCAAGACTGTGAAGCGAATGCTTCGTGATACAAATTTCGGTTGTAACAATTCTTAAAAGTACTTGATTACTCTATAGGACAGAAGCCAGTCTACTGGATGAAGGGTATTTGCTATTTCATGCAACTTTTAGTTCATACTAGCAATATCCCTACCTAAATATGCATAGATAGAAAAATAGCCTCAATTTTTGAGAAGCATATCGAAGACGTTACTGTTTGCGGACTTTTAAACTGATAGACAACAATTAATATTGAGTTAACTGAAAAAAACCTGTCATTTTTCTTTTGAAATATTCCGAAAGTTTTCGTTATAATTCTCCCTTATTCTTTCTCCATGTTAAGTGATGGCTAACATTTTTCGCTAGGTTAATTATTTAGCCTAATATGTAATATTTATTCTGATTTGTTTCCGTAATTTGCTCATAACACCTAAAGACATTGTAACTCATGGAATTATATTTCCGTATCGCAGAATTTATCTGAGACTACTTAAATGGGTAAATTCGATGTCGTTTTTGATTCACGCTTTTACATGTGCGTGCACTTGTGATTCTTTCAATTAATTTGCTTCATTTATAAGTCTAAATCACTCAAGCAAGATGCTTACTCTCTGAAAAAAATGCTAAAACATACACATTTAATAAATTGAGGCAATTAAAATACGTTTATAAAATATTTGCACACACATGCAAATAAATATTTTAAACCGCACATACAAAATCTACAATTCCGTTGTGAAAACTCTATCTTGTGACATAGACCTTCACATGAATGGTAATATTACTGAAGAGGCTCATGAATCAAAGAATGCATTTTAGCAGTTTTTTACAAAAATATTACTTAATCTGTATTTTTAGAGATAGTTCAGGAAGTACATACTTGTTAGTATTTATTGCAACTAGTCGACTTGTTGCTGTCTATATAAAATAACCCTCCAATGTACGTTAGGTATAATGATGTCAATGCTCGCATAAATATATGTTTTTTGCAAACAGGACGGTACGACGTCAGGAGCACAACTTTATATTTCTTCATTAATGTATGCATAAATAAACAAAATACATGTATAAATAAAAACTCTGACATATCGTACAAACCAAGTTTATTGAATCGCGACTACCATATAAAAATTTACTCAAAAACCATACAAAATTAAGCGAATAGAACAAGTTGACTCACGCAGTGTGAAACATGAGACGATGATTGACATTGTACTGAAAAGCTTCTGTTAATGAAAGCAGGGGACACTCAAAAACCTGCAACTGTCGAACTACTGAATAAGAAAAATTAAAAAAACCCTTAAAGTATTGCTTAAAATTGCATTAATGTTTACTTCAAGCCGACAAACTTAATTTAATTTACACGAACATTGGTTGCATTGACAGTGATAACAATTAAATCAAGATTGCGATCTTGATATAAACACCTGACCCATTACGTAAATACATTTGTCAGTGTAAACTAAACATTATATAATTAGAAAGGGAAATTCATCTAGTAGGCTGGTTTTATCATATACTGTCCAGAATTTAATTAAATAACTTTTATTGCAGCCAGCGCAATCTATTATTGTTTAACTGTCAAACGTGTATAAATGTGACGAAAGCTACAACAAATGTTTGAACTTAGCTGCATAGAAAATGTGCACTCGAAAATCCTGTATAATACAATGTCTGTTAGACAGCTATAGTTGAGAGCCACACACTTTCTTTTAAACATAATATAAGTTAAATTCAATTTGATCAATTTTAATTAGACCTCTGTACTTTTATGATGACGAACGTGGATGATTGAAACCTGTCACTACGCATATATGAAGACAGATTTTTTTTGTTGTACGTTAAGTTGAAAATAAGATTAAAGATTGTTTCAGGTCCACAAACTTGATAATAATAGAAGCAGTAGGTTTATTAACGGCATTTTATAAAACTGAAAAAATCGCACTGATTTATAAACGGAGATTTACATCTCTTATAAAGTGATTTATAAAAGATCTTATTCAAAGGAAAAATTCTGCTGGCCTGTGAATAATGTTTTACGCCAATTTTACATAAGACTGTTCTGGTGTGTGTTTCATTTTAGTATGGACATGGTGCGAGTTTCAATTGGCCAATATCACTGAAACTAATGACTGGCAACGAATTTTCTGGTCAACCAGTTCTGCGTTTCCAGCCACTCAGTGGTGTTACTCTATAAGTCTCCAGCAATATGGATAAGTGACCCAATCCGATAATGTTCCAGAAATCGTAATCGGCGTTCTTTAAATAGATATGACAACACGTCACATTAAATAGCGGCAGGAAAGAACATGTTGGCTCATAAATTACGCTTCTAATTAATTCCTTTTGACGCGCAGCATATTGTGACCTAAATAAAACAGAATTCATCGTGTAATAAAGCATTGCAAGGGGAATGCATTGCGACACGCTTTAAATTTAAAAAAAAACTGAAAATAATTTTTTTCGGCAAAATAATGACAATTACAGCTTTATTATAATCAAGGTTGCGGTCTTGATATAAACACCTGACCCATTAATTACTTACATATGTCAGTATAAACTACATATGTAATTAATTAATGGGTCAGGTGTTTATATCAAGACCGCAACCTTGATTATAATAATTGTTATCACCACCCGCGCAACCAATGTTCGTTTAATTACAGCTTTAGTTAAGCAACTAGTCAATATACAGATGATAAAAATTATTTAAACAAGGTTTTTGAGAAGCGCAAATCCAATTTAATTAAAATTGTACCAATGCCGTTATCCTATGTCGCACGACTGGTTTAACAAAATGGAATTCATTATTATTTCAAGACCACACACTTGATTAAATTAGCCTAGCTAAAAGTAGACCCATTAAATCTTTATAAATATTTTAATTAGACCTGAGTTAGCCGATTTTATAGAAACGTTGGTGTCGTTATCATTATGTATATTATTGCATAAATCTCCCAATTCAGAAAAAAGCTACTTTATAAATAAAGCATGCGCATTGTCACCATATTCTATATTAGGGTTATAATACAACAATATTGTAAACAAATTCTGCCACAATACAATGTATATAAATATTATTCGGAAGAAAAGACATTTAATAAATGTTTATTTTTAATCTAATAAAAAATATATTGTATAATATTTAAAGGCAGCGGATATATATATATATATCCGCTGCCATTATTCGCTCTGTTTTCAAGTGCGCTTTCTCTTCTTATTAAAAATTAATCTGTGTATTATTTGCAGGCAATAGACATTATAAATAAATATATATATATATATATATATATATATATATGTATATATATATATATATATGTATTTATTTATTTATTTATAATGTCTATTGCCTGCAAATAATACACAGAATATGAAAGAAGAAAGCACTGAACAGAGCGAATAATGGCCGTTTTATTTCGAGAAGAGTCAGCAACACTTTACAATGTTTCATTTATATACATACTTGATTTTCACTTGTTTAAGTAGGTGGCAGATAGTGTGATCTTCATTTTATTTCTATTTCTTATTAGCGATTTATTGTGTCCGTGAGCGTGTCCGTAGGAGTGTGGGTATCATTCTCAAATATTCGTATTTCATATACGAAGCTCTTTATATAATCTAATAAACACTCGGTCTAAAAACTCAAAATTGTCAATAAAATGAAATTTGAATCGAATGACCACGAACCACACAACTAAAACAATCACTGGCATAAAGGCCAGGTCGTACATCCATTCAGTTGTATTGGCACCAAAATGAAAAGAAACAGTTGCAATAACGGCATCACTACCATCGTTATCAGTGACAGCAACTGCACAATCGGATTGGCGATCGGCACTTCAATTCACATACCCTGAGCTCTTACCAAGGCGACAAATAGCAATTGAAGAACAGTGCAGAACAAAAGCAAATATACAGGGAAAAACATTTGTACACGTAACAGATAACAAGGCGAACATTTGGTTAAAACACAAACCATGAATACAAAAATGACCAGATCTCAAACATAAATCTGCAAAACAAAGAGAATAAGCCCTAGACACACACAGACATGCACACAGACATGCACACAGACAAATACGCCCATGAACTCACAAATCAACCCACAATAAACCGCCAACAAGAAAAAGAAATAATTCTGAAAATTATATAAGTTGCCACCCGCTTAAAAAATGAAAACTCAGGATTTATGTAAATGGAAGATAGTAAACATTTGATGAGTTTTCTCGATATATATATATATATATATATATATATATATATATATATATATATATATATTCCTTTTAATTCTTCCATTAGACGCCTATTATATATATATATCTTATCAATGTTTGATTTTATTAGTATGATGTTCAACTAGAAATTAGTTTCAAACTAACCTGAGTGACAGAGAGAGTTGTGAGTACTGACCATTTGTGCATTTGATACTAAGTCGTCTAAAGATAGATCGGCAAAACCTTTTGTTCTTGATTGACCGATATGTTGGTGTTTACGCAGTAGGGGCTCACGAGTAAGGAATAGGCCAAACGCAAAAACATTATTCGTTGCAATGCCAAGTTTTTTGGCAATTTTCTAAATGAAAGATTAAGAAAAATTCACATTTAATTAATTAGATTCTGCCCAAAAGTGTAAGTTTCTCCCTATTCGATGCCAAATTATTCTCAATCTGTCATACCTAATAAAGTGTCGAGTTGACTGAGCTACGTTAGCTTATCGATATGCTACGCATGTGCATATACACAAATATATGAACGGGATTTGCGTCGTGGCTTCTTAAAGGACGACTCATAACTAGAAACGCATCAGAGAAAGAAGTGCATATATAAATATGTAAATAATAAATATGACAGGCATTCACTTCATCATTATTGTGAGTATTGTTTAGCAAGACATATGCATATGCATTTTACTTCTACTACATTTTTTAGATAGACATAAAAAACTTTCAACTAGCATATAATTATGATTTTTCAAATTGTGATCAAACCCACTTCTATGCATTTAACAAATTGATACATTGTTAACAATTTGGCATTATTTATTGGCAGTTTAGATATAGTTTCCCACTAATTAATTTGAACATGCAATAAGATTTTATTAATGTTCTTTGACATTTGAATATTTACCCAATTATTCGACGAAGAATTTTCTGAAAACTGCGCCAATAGGAGGTTTTCAAATAGTATTCAATTATAAAATATAAATATTGGCACAGTAACAATTAGCTTACAAGAATAAATGAGTTAAAATGGCACAAATAAATCTTATGAATAGCGCTTATAATGAGAGACATATCGAAAAAACTGGTTGCACAACGGAAAGATGGGCGTCCATATTTATAGATATATCATCGAGAGATATATTGCCGAAGCTTCCTGACCTTAAAGGTGACTTGGCCACAATGGTGTTGTGTAGAGGTTTAGTTTGCCTTACGTCTGTGTATTATCTAGGTAAATATACTCTTATTTGCTACATCCTCGTCATAAACAGCATGTCTTTAATTTAAAAAAATTCTTTTCGATTTTACTATTTTAGTTAATTTTCTTTCATTAATTTAATTTTTTTCTCACGGTTATATGGCATGAAGGACCAGTTACAATCGGCTTTTGTATGGCTTTCCGTGATTACGAACATAATAAATGTATATTATTTGTATTTAGCGAACCCTTGGATACCAATATGTAACTTGGAGATCAATCAGAATGTGTCTGTCTTACACGAAAGAAGCTGTTCATAAAACATTTTAAACGTATTAGGCCTGTATCTTGCGTGCTGATTACAATTTTTAACTCTGCAATCATTATAGTTTTTCTCGGATGTGCCAATGGATAAAAATAAATCACCTGAACAAGTGGGCGGTTTTACATATGAATTTAATAAAGAATGGTTCAGAGGCAAGGTCAGATATATAGTCAAATTCCATTTAATTTTTAGAAAACGTAATTTCTCTCTCTGTCCCTATAAATAATATATATATATATATATATATATATATATATATATATATATATATAACGTCGATAAAAGCTAAGTACAGCATTAAATAGCAAATTCAATTCAACTAGATCGGGGTTTTCCTCATTCGGCCATCATGGTAGTCAGAATTGCCACAACAGTGACATTCACTCAAAGGCATCTGCTTGGCTGCCATAAAAATTTAAGTTGGTATACAACAGAAATTTAAATGAAACAAGCGGGTTTTATGGCATAGAGGATAAGTTGAATACCTTTTACCAAATGTTTCAGGATTCAAATCACATACACGGAAATTCTAGCTACTATTGGTGCATGACTTATAAGAACAAAACTGGTCTAGTGAATAAATTACGTTTGCTTTCTCATGCTACATTTACTCTAAACATACAAATATATCTAAGTAAATCCTTTTATTAAATTTTAATTTAATATGACTTGTTCAGGGGCATAGCGCTCACATAATCATAACAGATTGAGGATGGTTAGATGGAATTCAAGATCGAAAGAAATAACAACAAAGATTCACCTGAAGGAAAGACTGAGCGAAAACAAAAGATTTTATATACGATAAAATCATATGAAATGTCCAGGTTCTAGGGTATAAGTGATGCGCTTCCAGTCTCCAAACCAAGCACCCTGATTTTAAATCCAAGCTACGGAATTTCTGACAACTATTGCTTAGTGCCCCTTCAGCTATGTTTTGCAGGCCATTTAACGGCAGAATGACTGAATACAAATTGTACATTTCTATTAGGAATCGGCAACTCGGTGTTCTTTTTTAATCAGAAGATAATTGTGAATAATAAAACGAAAAAAGATGCCATACTGTAAAGAAAAGCCCTCAGAATTCGAAGAATCGCCTTATCTGCTGAGTAATGGAGGATTGATCAGCAGATGCATGCTACTTCAAACGAACATCAAAAAGAAGGATTCAGCTTGGATAGATCTTTATACGCTTTTATGGAAGGAACATTAACATGGCAGATTTATCGGAGATTAAAGACGATGCTTATTTTAAACCTTAAATCAGAGGTAAGTAATTGACAGATAGACCTCTCTGTTCCGACGGCTGAAGCTGCTGCACTTACATTCACAAGTTACAAAAAAATCAGAAGGAAAGCAACTGATGACACTTCTCCATTATTATTGGAACAGAACACACTGAAACACGTATGGTTGACTACTAGCTTGTTTACTAGTCCTCGTATGCTACCTCTTACTTCGCGATGTAGTTAATGTTTGACGACTAGCGAACTACAAAAGTGAGTACCTAAATTGCTTGTTTTCAGGAAGCATTAATTGCTGTGATCATTACCCAGTGTATCAGTTTTGGCCTTGTTCACGGAAACAGGCAGTTTTGCTCCTGTCTAAATACGAGAATGATCAAGCCAGGTATAATGTTGCCTTTCTGTTATCTTGTGTGCAGCGAAAGCCTTTCTGGGCCGGAGAGCTATAAAATCTCGTTTAGCCTATGCTATGTTCCGCGAAAAAAGATTATTTTTTTAAGTAATAAAATTGTATACACTGAATGTTATCCATTCTGCCAACGAAGGGAGTCATTCCTCGGTGAAGCAATCATATTAGTTCTCTGTTATTGGGCGGTGTTTAGACATCAAACAAATTTCTTTGGATTTGAAAGGAAAATTAGGTTACGTCTGGTTGGAGAATGAAGATTTAATAAGAAAGATACCCACCAAAAATAGCTGGGACAACGGAATCAATCTCTCAATCTTGTCTTTAGCATTAACCTGGTCGTGGCAGTCTCAACTTCACAGCATAAAAACGGTATTTTGTTATATTGTGAGGCAATGTAATTCAAACAGATGAGAAAGTAATATGTCATCATACAGAGATCGAAAACATTCTGTTAAGAAAACGATGCTTGTCAATTTTCTAGGATCTGAGAGCGGCTACAGTTGCTCTACCAATTTTGATGTTCATCACATGTCTATCAATTTTCCACTCTAAAGTAACAGTATAAATAATGTTCCAAAATAATTTCATTAAACCACAAGTAAAAGTTCTTTTTAAATATGTCAATCAATTACCACAAAATATTGACAGATTTACGCAAACATTTTTACAAGGAATGTAATCACAACGGCATTTGAGTAAGAAATAAAAGATGATTAAAATCTATAATACCGCCATTTACACAGCACTAATTAGCCTATGATTAAGAATGGATTTAACAAGCTTAAATAAACCCTCTCTATTTTATTAATTCATTATAATTAGAAATTAATTTTATACGACTTAACTTAGTTTTATTTCTCTATTCATGTACATATATCTACTTAAGTGAAGTTTTATGGCAGGACTTTGAGTAGATGTAAATCCGCAGTGTTAACTAAATATTACATAACTTAGTAATGGCAGTTCATAAAGTAGACCGGATATTTCATTATTGGCAACGCGTCAAGAAGCTGTCAGCATTTGCCACTTTGAGGCAAAAATTGTGCATATTTGCTACAGAGTCTTCCCTTCATTCAAGATGGGCTAACCAAAGCCAATTATGGCAAGACACAGATAAATTTGATTCGGTTTCAGCCCCGATCACGGCAAATTCTGGTGAGAATGGACCAACTGAAGAAGCTGCCGATAAAGGCAGCCGAAATATTCTGTTGAAGCAAGAAAACTACTGGTAAACTAACTGCGTTAGTCAAAACGCAGATCAGGTAATTTAGATTAATCCAGTTTCGCAAAAATATTCTTCTTTTAAGTAATTGACGAGTTCCAAATAAGGAAGAACCCAGCATACACGATTAATTGCATTCACTACCTTATTAACCGTTTAGTTTATACTGACAACATATGAAAATGAATTAACTTCTATATAAATAAATATTGTCGGTAAAAATTCAACATTACAGAAGACAGCAAATGCAATGCATTCACAAAATCGATTTCGCCATTAATAGGTATCAATAGTAAAAATCAGATGGGCCACGACAAGCATTTAAACCCGAGATCATCTGTTTGACTAGCAATGCACATAGTTAATATATAACTAAAAATGGCCTGCAATGTGCAGTGTCGGTTACGTAGAAGATTAGTGAAATGACGCTAAACCGAATTCTTCTGGGTTAAAATATGGGATGTAGCAATTCTAGCTACTACGGGTAAGTACGTTATAAGGACAAAATCAGTCTAATAGTTGAACTTCCTTTACTAAGAAATCCATATCATATCTGTTTCGTAACAGTTTTTTAATAGTATGTTTAGATCTGACTTCTTGGCGGTAGTCATGTTGCCGAAAGAGTCCAAATGCTTCCGGTGTCTGAAATACAACTCATTAAGCATTTCAAATATCGCCTCACGTCAACACATCTAGCGAATGGCGCGGTTAGCGAAAAAGTTACCTATCGATCTTGTTACTAAAAGGATGACAACTCCTAGCTTTGATGAAGTTGCCGACATTTAGCCTTATTAGTGGCCACAAAATCGCTGGAATCAACAACTCTCTCGAAAAATATTAAGAAGTAAAACCTAAAAAATGTAGAGGGATCTACACGAGCAGGATTCTGCTATCTAGATGGAAGAATTCGTTCGAAATTAAAGTAAGAATTCCATTGTTGTGTCTATCTACAAATAAGGTGACACTTGTATTCCTTTCCACTTACGTAGTGTAAGTTTGCACTATGGTGCATCAAACGTGGTCATTCACAGGAGTCGCGAATAGAAAGAAAAGCCAGCTATGCCGACCCATGAAATACTCCACCGAGAATGAAACGTGTTAACTAAATTAATGAACAAATTCACACCTTAGAGTCGTACCAATGGAATCAACAGCTCACTTTAGTTACCCTATTAGACTAATCAACCACTTTCGATACTGTCATGCGCAAGATGTTATGTCGAATTACCCATAACGATGACGACCCTGGAAGCAATTGAAACATTTGGAAGCCTATTATAATGACTCATCGATCGCTTTTCGTTCCAACAGAAGTCATTCAGAAACTCTTACGACTGGCTTTGTACAAAAATGCTGCGTCGTTGACTCAATTTTGTTGATTTAGAATTTCTACGCTGCTTGCACATAAGTCACTGCAACAGTTTCCGAGGATTTTATTTGCTGGCCGGTTTGCTAACATAGAATCTGCTGAAAGCGCTATTTCGTTAGCGGAAAAGTAAAATAAGTTTAAGAAAGTCATTAATGGCACTCAAGAAGTGCTCATCCGATTTGATTTTGCCGTTAAAACCAATTTGACTGGCAGCCAAATATTATTCTGAACAGTGCCTTGAGGCCAATCAATAAATTCCTCATGCTAGGATCCATGATGACATCGGATGGTTCAGCTTCGGCCAAGATTTCCAGGCGTATAAGCTTTGCAGAAGCTGCGTTTAGCGAAATAGTGTAACCACTGCAATTGTGAGTTTCTGCTATTTGCCATCAAGTCCTAGGTCTTTAAATGATAGATAAACGGCACTTGAGCGGCTGAGTGTTATTTTACAGCTAATGCATAAATATGAATATATTTTATAGTTATGCGGTAGCGAAACCATATGCCTTCAATGCACACGTAATGGTGTGCCGTTGTTCAAGTTTACTATCGCTTCTCATTTATGTCGCAGAGATAAAACTGATGACAGACTATAGCCCGCAGCGTCTGAAGAGCTAATCATTGTCATTAAAACAATTGAATCAAATTTGCGAGATTGATATAAACGCCTTTCTGATTGTAATTGAACAGTCGCACCAAAAAGCAAAACTAGCGGCGGTTACACGTACTGACGTGTTGCGATCTCCCATGAGAATCAACAGAGCACGACGGCAAACCAATTACTGAAGCTCAAACCACAATACATATATAAGGAACGAAAAATTTGATATGTGGCCCTCACCTCTAGTTATCTCGCATAAATTTCACTTAACTGAGCATAAACCTTTTGCCGCTTTCGTCACATGTATATTATTTATAAAATTAAGCAATTAATGTTAGGTCGAGTGGTGAAATAAATTTTTAAAATCAAGTTCGCTAGTTCAATGCATGTGATACCATTACAGGTGAGAGCCGTATATCTAATTTCATTTGCTTTATATATGCATTGTGATCCGATCTTCACTTCAATTTTCTGAGAATCAAGGGAGGTCGGAACGCGTCAACACTTGCCACTAGTGGTAGTATTGCTTTTATGACCGTCTGATTATATACAGTGGGATTAGTGTTTATATCAAGCCCACAAACTTTATATAAAGAGTGTGTATTGTCATTGACAGCTTAACGTCAGGAGGCATTATTAAGGAGTAAAATTCTTGAGCAGAGTAGCAATATCCGGCTACTTGTCATAATCTAACCGCAAATCTAGGAACGAAATGCAGATATACTTAACCAGAACACAGTCTGAGATACCACCTTATGCATCCCACAGGCCAGGTTACCAAAGCAATTCCGCTGGAGTCACAGTAGCGGTAAACTAGAAATCTCGAGGCCGGGATTATTATTAATGATATTGGTCAATTAATTATGCCGCAATCTAATCTCAATAAAGAACAAGCACATGAATAAATGAAAATCTGAAGGAATCTAGCTGTAAAATTATTCATTAACGAAGAATGTTTAATTATGACTAATTGACATAGCTTCTTCTGAATAAATCCCTTGTGTCAATAACTTAGATCTATATGTTGGATTATATATATGTATTTGCTATTGGTTCAGACAACAAACTGATCAAGAATTCAATAATAAATTGATAGAATACTGCCAAATAGGACGGCACCATCCTATTTTCCCACATTCCTCACCAAAATATATAGTGAATAAAGGGCGTAATACCGGCTCCTACTGATGAGTCGCCAGTAAGCACGAAACTAATGTGCACGAGATTATACTTTCCGTTTATGCTGTCTTTGGTTTATCATTCTGGTCATAATTGAACTAATTTGTTACTAGGTGCGCAACACCTAATACATAATTACATATATATTAGTTCTCCGCTACAAACAGTATTTAACTGTTATATATTTAATTAAATGATGTCATGATTACCGCGAAATGTGATAACTGATATCAATCAAGACCAGAGTGTATGGATTTACTGGAGTAACAGGTGTTCATAAATAGTTGAAATTATAAATTTTGTTGAACTGTATGATACATCGAAATCCATCGTTTTTGTACCATGTACCAACTCAGCAACCATAATGTTAGTACCCTGTACATTTTCGGTGCTATAATGTTGGTATCGGGTACTGACACAATTGCCATAGTGTTGGTACCATTTACAGACTCTGTATACATATTACATAGAGTGAATGAGCGTTGAAGTGCCATTGTCGAGACTTTATATGTTAGCTTTACTATTGCAGGTTTACGCATCCGTCTAGGAGATTGTACCGTCCTATTTTCCCACATTCCTCACCCAAATATAGTGGGTAAAGGGCGTAATACCGGCTCCTACTGATGAGTCGCCAGTAAGCACGAAACGAATGTGCATGAGATTATAATTTCCGTTCATGCTGTCTTTGATTTAACCTTCTGGTCATAATTGAACTAATTTGTTATTAGGTGCACAACAGCCGTTTGAAAAGATAAATATACTATTTTTTGGTATACAGTAATGCAAACATGAACAAACATAGGGATACACATTCTGATAACAAATTGGATAAAGCTATAAAACAATTATCGAAACCCACTAATGTACAATTTTTATTCGGTTAGCATTCAAGGCGAATTTAACATATGTCTATTCGTAATTAAAGTTCTATCAGCGAAGCATATCTTGATCAATTATTCTAAATTTTATACTTAAAGTACTACCGACTAAGTTACAACCACTGACAAGATATTCGAATGCAAAAACAGAAACTACCCGTTAATATATGGAACAATACTTGAACTCACCTTTATCACCGCATCTGTACAATCACGATTAGTTATTGTAACCGTTATTTTACTCCCGTTGGCAAAAAATATTACTATTTCTGACTCCCATGTTTTAATCTGCCGTAGATAAAACTAAAATAATGGAGATAATTTACATAAACAAAACGTTTTCTTAGCTAAAAAGTTTGCAAAAATTAGCAGGCAAAAACTGAAAACATTGTTTTTAAATCTACACGTATTGACTATAAATGCTCCATTTGTTATTTATAATATATATACATAAAATTTTAATTAGGTAGTAAGAACAGAAGAATAAGTATTCATAGTTTTGACGAAAACATTAGCATTTCACTAAAGCTTATCATTTAAAAGAATTTATATACAAATGTTTTCAGCATAAGCTAATCATGAAATAAAATGGCATATATAATTAGCAGAGTGAACAATTTTCAAAGCTCCCAGCAAATTCTCCGAAGTGCATGCCTCCCCCCCAACAAGGCAAATGCCGGGAAGCCTATAACGAGCTGTCAGAAAGGATGAAGTCGATCATTATGATGAATTGGATCTGCTAACCTAGACAATGCTTAGTTTACACTGGCAAATATGTATCTATTTAACAATAATTGTTTGCGCGGGTGGTGGTAACAATTCTTTAAATCAAGTTAGCGAGCTTGAAGTAAACACCAATCACATTTAATTTAAGCAGTCGTTGAAAAGCATAACAAAACTACTGCCAGCCGCAACGCACTGACGCGTTTCAACCTTCAATGATCATCATCAGATTACGACGGCAAACTGACTATCGAGGATCAAACCGCATTGAATAGATATGGAAAGCAAATTTAGATATGCGGCTTTCACCTGTAGCATTTTCGCATACATTGAACTAGACTGGAAATGTGGCGAAAGCTGCAAACAGTTAATGTTCATGACAGCATAGAAATTGTGCAGCCGACATTTCCAGTCAAGATCAATGTATGCGAGATTGCTAGAGGTGAGAGCCGCATATCTAAATTTGATTTCCATACATATTCAATGCGGTTTGATCCTCGATAGTCAGTTTGCCGTCGTACTCTGATGATGATCATGGAAGGTCGAAACGCGTCAGTGCGTAGCGGCTGTAGTTTTGTTATGTTGTTCGACGACTGGTTAAATGCAATGGGATTGGTGTTTACTTCAAGCTCGCAAACTTGATTTCAAGAAATATGTATCTATTTTGATTAGAGTTTTTCTTAAGCTCGAATCATGGATTTAAAACAATTTTAATCATCACACGTGAAATCAATGATTGCTTAATTGAATAATAAATAAATTGTCCAGAAAACCTGAAGAAATAGACGATGCCATCTAATGAACATATATGCATTAAGTAAATATTAGAGCCAAATAAATATGTAGTTATTATTCGAAGTGCGCTACCCGATCATGTGAATTCCGCAACTATTTTACAAACGCTTTAAAGTGTAAAAATGGTATGCACAACTGCAACGTCATTTTTTATTATAATATCCGAAAGATTTAATATTGTGTTGAATGTGTATTGATAGCCTTTCGTCACGAGAAGCAATAAAAGGACGTTAGTAACTGATGCCTCAATGTCATCTTTCCATGGGAAAAAAACAAATAATAAAAATTAAATATAAACATAATAATCACTAAAATACAAATTTAGAAAATGGTTATTAAAGGAGAGTCATTTATGAAAGAGGGATCTAATTTAAATTAGTATATTTACCTAGGTAACATACAGAAATGAGGCAACCTATACTTCTTCCACGCCACTATGTCCTAGTCCTCTTTAAGACAAGGCGAGCTCAGTAATACAGCTTCCCTGTTGCTTTCATTGTATCGCCGGCTGAGAGAATAATTCTATATCAGGGAATCGTATTGACAGCATACGTAAAACGCGACTGAGCTAGCACAGTTCATGGGGCCACATATTTGTTTTTCTAACGAGGAATATTTTTTGACCGATCTAAAAATATGTCTCCGGACATCAGCGTTTCCTATTCATTTCCGCTAATCTATATCTACGGCGATTCTCGAACAACGGTGGTCGAATGCTTGTAAGCGTAAAACCGTTTTTACTCTAAAGGGTCAAGTTTCACTGGCGTATAATGAGACCGCTTGCACAGGTACACTTTTACGCAATATTTAAGATGCAGCAGGAAGCTCATGTTTCTCCATAAATAAAAAAAGATTGAAGAAAGCCACTCCAGCTTCCGCGATTCTAACATTGACCTCATCACTTACATTGCTTGAGTTTATGATAGAGCTATTAAGAAATGTAAACTTGTCAACCAAGTCCAAATCCTAACATTGAAGCCGCAGATTTGAAGTGAGTGAAGGGTTATCTCGTAAAAGCAATCTATATTTAAAGGGTGCGAGTTTCATATCGAAAGACGGAACGCCGATAGATATTATTCATTGTGGCCTGAGCAGAATCCCAATTATCAAATCATAATATGATATCGTCTGTATGGTCATGATCGACTAATTTACCAATGAGGAGAACATCGAAGCCTACATTTTCAACTCATGAAAGAGTATTGTTCATTACAGCATCTATTACAAAATTAAGCAGAAATCTGGAAAGTGAATATCTTTGATGAACACCAATGCTAGTAGTAAATTGTTTGAAAATTCAACGTAGAATCTTACGTGGACAGAAGCGTGGAGCACGTATAATATTTACTAATTTAGTGGGCGTACCAGTTTTAGATAGAATATCGAATAGAAAATTACGATCTTTTGACACAAATGCACCATGAAAATTTAGAAAGACGGCTAATGGGAGACGGAAATTTCCATGTAGCTATTCAAGAACTTGCCTTAAGTTAACAATATTACCTATATAACATCTCCCTGGCCGGAATACCGCCTTTTCATCTCTAGTATGTGATTCACTCGAAGCGTTCAAATGCGATAAAACAATCGAAACAACTAACCTAGATACGACTGTAATCAAGCATATACCCCGATGGCTATCATACGAATAAAGATTGCCTTATTTGATGATTGGAATGATGGTAGACTCATTCTAATAGTGGCACGATCTCCTCATTTAATATTATACGAAAAGGTAAGTCAACATTAAAAAAATCATGTTGCCACCATCCTCAAATAAAGTCGAAGGCAAATATCGAGACCTGCAGCTTTGTATCGTTTAAAAGATAGGATTGCATGCCGTATTTCTAACTCTGAAAGTTATTCGAAAATAATATGTCACACTTTCGATATAGAAATATTTTATGGGATCGGGACAGACGCAGGTACCCAAAAGAATTGATCTCTGAATTGTTCAGCATATCCATCAAGATGATAAATTTTACCGGTTATTGATTTGTTGTGACAATCATATATTGGTTCGCTAGCTATCAATTTTCCCGGACCCCTTGCGTAAATAAGTTGGAACAAACATCGATTGCTACCTGATCCGAACGCTTCTTCCATTTCTTCGGTCATTCTGATCCAAAAGGATTCAAGACTGTCTTCCAGACTTTGCTTGAGTCGGTGTCTTACAGTTCAACGAGTATTATTATAAGTCAAACTCTAAGGACATCAGCACCTAGTTTCGAGAATCTCTGCATACTGAATGTTTATTTCTACGGAAGCCGACAATGCCACATATAGTAGTACCTGCTGTGTGTATAGTGGATCTTACCTTCGTTCACAAAAGTGTACCGCACGACCAGTTGAAATAGATTTTACAATATATTCATATTTTTAATAAGAAGAGGGCTGGTAGGGTTTTCGCAGCTACCAAAATGTCGTTCACCATCATCGTTGAATATTGAGTTTAAAGTTTATCTGAAGCCGAGATGAAATTCTGCGTTACTTATGAGCATTCGTGCCAGCCATAATCAAGACAATATGAGAATTTTTTTCTCTACTTGGTAAAAAGCATAGGTCGGAGCAATATGTGACTTTGCTGTCATCTGTACCGCAAAAAGGCCATAAATACTTATGGCCACGGACCATGCGTCAACGGAATTGTAGCGTTTCTTAAGGCTGATCTTGTTACGCCGTCCCGGTAAAATGTCTTTTTTGTAATTAAATGTGTGTAGCAATGTAGTTATAGAGTACGGACTGACATGTTTGTTAAGTTCTAAACGATAGAATAATTATTTAAAAATGTAATAATTAAACAAATAACTGAATCATAAATAAAAAATTAGGAGTAATTATAGTACCGATTTAAAACTTCTACTTGAAAATAGTATGTGAATTTTTATAAAGTAAATTTTGATTGTATAAAATGGGTAAAATAAAAAATCATGTCGTTGGTCAATTATAATTGTTATCGTGAAGTATTCCATTCAATGACAATTTAAACAGAGGTGAATGTTTAATATTTACACTCTACTTCATTAATAAATCTGTGCAACTCAATTTCAACATGTCTTCTACGATGACCAACTACGTGACAAAGGAGTTGGCTAAAATGAAGGAACTCCACAAACAAGTTAAGGAAATTAAACTTCAGAAAAGAAGACGGAATCTAAGATTAATTCAGCTTAAGGATAACGTTTCTGGTTTAACTAAAGTCGTATACTATTGTAAGATGTGCCAAATCTATATGTGTATGCATATTAGCTCATGGCAACAAAGAATGCATAAAAATTTCGTTCTGTTTATGAAACGTGCAATAAACAAAATCTGCCAGTGACAGTTTGTGTTTTATTGTAAAAATTGGATTTATCAAGTTATGTTAATAAATGCAGCTTTATGAATTGATCTTCCGTACGATACTCTAAAATCCATCATTAATCGAAAAAAACAAATGAGTAGTAGTCATAAGCACCAATTTGAGTAAAATCTTTGAAGCAACAATTGATAATATGTTTATTAAACAATAATCTTTTGTGAACATATTTGTTAAGTCGATTGCAAAGGTTAATATTGCTCAACACGCTGGAAATACACTTTCATTGTATAAAAAGCATCACGACACTCTCGCTTTTATATCAAGATAATGTTTCGTTTTGTTAGTTTTAAACAATTGCTTATTTTTGGCGAATATAAAGCTATTCAACTGCATAAATACTCAAGTTTAATGCTTAAAAATCAGGCACACAAAACAACAAATACTGAAAAGAAACTAGTTTACAATGCAATTTTCCTTTTAAGTCATGCATAATTTATTAATGATTAAACAAACTAGTAGTAATCATAGCTACGTTCATATAAATCGACTTACCTTTCGAGCGCTGGAAAAAAATTCTACAGATCTCGGAGCATGCAAAAGATCAGAGAAAATTCCCACTAAAATTAGGAACAAAGTTAATAGCATTCAGAAAGTCGATAACATTCGAAAAAACTTACTATTGCTTTATTAAAATAATTTGTCTAACAGGTACGAAAAGCTGTTAATTTGCAACATAATAAACAAAAATTATCATCATTCTTAGTGGAACTCATACTCTCTGTCGCAAGTATGGGCTCCACACATAAGGAGTAGCTTTAACTATATATATATATATATATATATATATATATATATATATATATATATAATAACTGAAAATTTTGTGTAATGTGCGGCAAAGTGGTTCAGTGTTTTTACAAAACCAGATTCCAAAGCAAACGTTCACAGGTTCGAAAGCTGTCCGCGGTCAATTCTGCCAGGTACGTGATTAGTTCCCAATAAAATCTAAACCGGTCTACTGGATGAATATCCTTTCCTACACCATACAGTGCTTAGTCTATACTGGCAAATAATTCAGGTGTTTATATGAAATAAAAATAGCTGCGCAAATGACAAAATTATCATCATCAACAGTGGCAAAAATTGCACAACAATATGAGTTATCAAAAATGCAATCTGTACGCACTACCTTGTTACCAGAGCACAAAATGTAACTCATGAATAATGCGATACGAAAGACAACAAACAAAGCGAGCACCTGCTGAAAAAATCCATCAACATACTAATAACAATATCTGAGAAATCACATTGTAAGACAATGAGAATGACCCAACCACGCACAAAACAGGTACAGAGATGCACATGCTCTAACTCACAAATCAACACTCAATAAGCCACCGACAATAAATAGAACAAAAATTAAAATAAGAATATTCCTCATCCATTATTTTAATCAAAGTTGCGATCTTGATATAAAGAATAGTCCCTTTAGTTACAAACAATTGTCAATAAAAGACAATTCATCAAGTAGACCGATTTCGTTGTAATCGTAAACTATTCATATACTGTCCAGAATTTTCCATTTAATCTAACGACGACCCAGAATTTTTAAAAACGAAAAATTTTCATGTGTAGATAAGTATTTTATAAATAAACTGGCCATTATACACAATAAACATACACTGTGTTATTAACTGTACTTTGCATTACCAAAATATACTGTATGAAATTTTAAAAAAACGATGGACATTATAATATCTATATATATATATATATATATATATATATATATTATAATTATTGCCATTCTAAAACTGATCAAATTCGATTTTGTAATTCTAAACCAAAATTGCGTCGATTATACTATTTATTCAAAATCATGTTTTCGCTCTCCAAAATCATGATGACCAAACAACACGGACAACGACATCCATACAATATAAAACTTTTATGTTCGATAGAACTATTTATTAATCGCGGCAATATTGCTCAAATGCAACAACTAGAACACATTTTGTACTCACAAATAAGGATATTCTAACGTGTAAATAATAAATAACATAAATTTATGTACAGTTAAAATTTATTGATCATTTTAAAATTCTGCGTAGACATAAAAAGAAAAACATGGCATTAAGTTCATTAAATCAAATTTGTGAACTTGAACTAAGCACTAATCCCGTTTTATTTAACCAGTTGTCGAACAACATAGCAAAATTACCGTCAATTTTGCTGTTGTTCGACGATTAGTTTAATAAAATTGGATTAATATTTCCTTCAAGCTCGCAAACTTGGTTGAAAGAACTGTTACCACCATCCGCGTATTTAATGATTGTTTAGTGGTATTAACTTTACCAATAGAATTCAAAAGATTATTGTTGGTTTAAAAATGGGCACACAATTTATTAAAGTAACCCTTGTTGAAACTAATCTGACATTCGGATAAAATAATAACGGAGCTCAAGCAAACACTGGTAATAGTACTAAGTGCGCTTAATGTTATGCCGTTGACAATAGAAATAGTGTAAAATCATATGATGGAAACGTAACCCAAGTTAAGATTCAGTGCACAAAATATTAATCGTGATGCACTGCTTGAGGCAAAAGTCGAAAGAGCGCCATGTGTTGTGCATGCCTTCATCGAAAAGGATAAATAAATAATATATGAACGCATTCGAGCATAAAACGGCATTCTCGTGACGAGCTGCGCCACTGCTGCTGCGAACTACACACAAGTTTTATTCATTTTCCAGCTTAAATTTCGGTAAACCTTTCCTAAAAGTGGTGTCTATTCGGCATCAATTGACCTGAAATTCTAAATAGCCGAACCGGATCTGCTATAAGAAAAAATACACCATGCAATATGGGAAACGAAATTTAATTGAACGGCAGGACTTTCAAGGAAGGGCTAACTATAACCTAAGATTGTATACGAATGGAAAGTATGCATAGTGTGCGTCAGGGGTAGCGCAATGCATTAGTAATATCACTGATATGCGTTAACTTGATTTATCTTTGTTTAATAGAGATTCAGCACCAACCTGTTGGTTGACATTGGTAAATGTTACGTAGTGGATTAAGCTAATAATCCATCTGCACAGAATTGATGTAATGGCTTCTTCAACGAGAGAAAGAGACAGTACCAACATGATGATTGGTGTTTGTATTGCATACGCGCCATTCAAGCTTATAGATGCGCGCTAATTTTTTATATGACGAATCTAAGTTGAAAACAGACCAGCAGCACATTGTTTTACTGGTAATGATCTATGTATGACGATCGATGATGATGGCTGCTCAGGATGGTAAACGGAGGTGAAATGTCGCTTAGCCCTAGATAGACACTACGGCATATCAGCCCTTTCTGTCAATGATGGGGAGAGTAGTAATGCAGCTAGACAGAGTCACTGTCTGGCGAAATCATTGTAGGATAATTCAGATGTCTAGCTGACTAAGTGACACGGATTGATTATTCTCATGTAAAATGTATCAGCTTTATTTCAACGCTACTTTTAGTTATTTGCCTATTTAGCTTGTGCTAAAAACATGGAAACTATTCCGTTCCAATTTCTATAAGCTTCTGAATCAATGTGGTTCTTTGCTTTATTTTGACCACCTAAGATATCCGCGATAAAGATATTAATTAGTTTTCAATATTTTAACTTTGCACTATGGGTATAAAGTCTAAGAACATTTATTAAGTGCTTTCTCTTTTGTTTGATAGCCTAGATTGGCGAAGAAAGAAAGAAAGTTGCGTAGAAAGTATTTATAATTTTGTTGCGTGAACTTTTGGCCGAATTTTAAAATTTTAATTTATTTTTATAGGTTGTTCGTTGAATTAAATTTATAAGCCTACAAAGTTTTATAGTTTTTCGGTCTCTAAATCCTATTAATAAGTTGTTGAGAGCATCCAGTCTACTTCATTTGGATTGGGGCAGTCTTTCTCACTGGATTGTGTGCACGAGTATATGCTAGCAGTAAAGAAGATTGACTATGAGGATGGGGCGGCCTTACCACGATGGAGCAATTTGTGGTGGCTCAATAGGCGTTGACCACTACATCAGGTAGCGTGGTGTCTGTTCTATAATGATAGATTGCGGTGGAAAGTTAGAACTTTAAGTATATCTTGTCGAAAAGCGGTATGCCACCAAAATTTGTTAATATTATTCGAGCTCTCTACACAAATACTTCTGGTTGCGTTAAAGTCTACAACGAATTAACGCATAACTTTACAACCAGCAGTGGTGTTCGTCAAGGTTGTCCACTTTCCCCATTTTTGTTTATTTTGTAATCGATGCTATTATGAACAACACTCTCCCACACATTCAGGACGCTGGAGTTGAAGTTCTCCCGGGAGATAAACTAGTCGATCTTGACTATGCGGACGATATCGTACTATTATTCGACAATCAACATGCTGCCCAGACCACCTTAGAATAGATTAACAGACGTTGTTCCGTCTTTCAGTATGAAATTCGCACCCTCTAAATGTAAGATACTGTTACAGGATCACCCACCACTCCTCCAACGTTGCAGATGCAGAATGAAATCTTGACATAGTCGACAGGTTTACATATCTTGGGAGCTCTATCAATAACGTAGGCAATACGTCCGACGAGGTGAGAATACGGATCGCGAAAGCTAGAGTAGCATTCTCGAACCTTCGTCATTTATGGAGAAACGCCAATATTTCACTTTGCCTTTAAGGTCGTGTTTACAATGCATCTGTACGCGCAGTCTTACTATACGCTAGTGAAAATTGGCCTCTTTGTGTTGATGATCTGAGACGCTTACAGGCATTCGATCATCGTTGTTTGAGAAGTATAGCACATGGTGGTTACCAACAACGAATAACTAACGTTGACATCCGTAGACGTATTTTTGGATTTGTTAATAAGTGCTCCTCGTTAGATAAACAAATATGACTCGGTCACGTTTTGCGTATGCCCTCAATTCGATCACCCAGTAGAGCACCAGATTCGCGTGAGATAGAGGGTGGGCAGATTTGACATGGCAAAAACAGTTGAAGTCACTTACATCCAAACTGGGTAGTATAGGACTCACCCGTCTGCCAGAATGGGGTCCACGTGCGCATCATAGTTCTTGGTTAGAAACCCTTAGTAATATAGCATCGAATCGAGCTCAGTAGCGATCTTGTTGAAGATGTCTAGTAGAATCATCTTCGTAACTTTGTTTTCTTAGTGGGGCAATGTTAGCTACGAGGTTTGGTTTGTTTATGACGTGATACAGTGAAATCCGCAAGGAAGCTGTATTGCTGATGTCACCTTGCCCGAATGCTAACTTGGCCATAATGGTGTTGTGGAGAGGTTTAGTTTGCCTCATTTCTGTGAGTTATCCTAATAAATGTACTCATAGTAGCAAGGTATTCCTTCTCTCTCTACCCCCCTCTCTTTCTCTCTCTCTCGTAAATCTCATTAATAATTTGTCTAAATTAACTTATATACTTTTTTTTCACTCCTTATGGTTATATGGCAGTGAAACATTAGTCAATTGACTTTTGTGTGGCTGAACATGATGACGATAAAGAAATGGAACGTATGCTCAATCCGAAGGAAAGACTAACAAAAAACATAAATTAGTATGTAAATGAAAATTTTTAGTAGTGCGCGGTAGGGTGGAGCAGCGGATAGTCATAGACTCCGAAAAAAATCTGCTTAAGTTCGAGAAAAATCCGTACTATACTTCCCAGTACGAATGAAGCCGGTTTACTGGATGAATTGCCTTTGCTAGTTTAAAAAATGAAAAGCTTATGCTGACAAATGTATATACAATGAGGTTAATTAGTTCAGTTGTGACCAAAAGGATAAACCAAAGGCAGCATGAACGGAAAGTATAATTTCATGCACATTCGTTTCGTGCTTACTGGCGACTCATCAGTAGGAGCCGGTATTACGCCCTTTAACCACTATATATTTGGTCGAAGAATGTGGGATAATAGGACGGTACGATCTCCTAGACGAATGTGTAAACCTGCAATAGTGAAGCTAACATCATATAAAGTTATCGACAATGCGACTTCAACGTTAACTTACACTATATAATATATATACCGAGTCTGTAATGGATACTAACACTATGGCTATTGTGTTAGTAACCGATACCAACATTATTGTACCGAAAAGGTACATGGTACTAACACTATGGTTACCGAGTCGGTACATGATACCAACCTGATGGATATCTATTTATGCTATAGTTCACCGAAATTGAGAATTACAACAATTTCTGAACACCTGTTACTCCAGTAAATCCATACACTCTGGCCTTGATCGATATCAGTTATCACATTTCGCGGTAAGCATGACATCATTCAATTCAATATATTACAGTTAAATACTGTTTGTTGCGAAGAACTAATATATATGCAGGTATGTATTAGGTGTTGCGAACCTAGTAACAAATTAGTTCAGTTGTGACCAGAAGGATAAACCACAGGCAGCATGAACGGAAAGTATAATCTCATGCACATTTGTTTCGTGCTTACTGGCGACTCATCAGTAGGAGCCGGTAATACGCCCTTTAACCACTATATATTTTGGTGAGGAATGTGGGATAATAGGACGGTACAATATAGAATTGCATATAAATTAGTTCTCGGCCACAAACAGTTCATATGTAAACAAAGATTATCATAAAAATTGTTAGAACAAATGTTTAATGAACCAACGAGTTTTCAAATGCTCAAATTAATTATTAATTAAATTTTATCCGAGAAGCTCGCAAATACTAGACATGTCCATATCGATGGGTAATTTCTCATAAAGCCTTGAGAAATAAATTTAGTAAGTACTAACCATTTTATGCAATTAATAAGTACGAAGAGTTATCTATTACTTTAGTTAAACTTTAAACTAATTTTAATTTTAATTATCTGATATGAATAGAAGAGGAATTCTTGCATTCAATTTATTCAGTAAGCCACAACTGAACTAATTTTTTACTAGGTTCGCAACACCTAATACATACTTGCATATATATTAGCTCTCCGCAACAAACAATATTTAACTGTTATATATTGAATTTAATGATGTCATACTTACCGCGAAGTGTGGTAACTGATATCAATCAAGGCCAGTGTGTATGGATTTACTGGAATAACAGGTGTTCAGAAATATATGTAATTCTCAATTTCGGTGTACTATAGCATACATTGATATCCATCATGTTAGTACCATGTACCGACTCGGGAAACCATAGTGTTAGTACCATGTACCTTTTCGGTACTATAATGTTGGTATCGGTTACTAACATAATAGTCATAGTGTTAGTATCCTTTACAGACTCGGTATGTATATTATATAGAGTGAGTTAGCGTTGAAGTCGCAATGTCGAGACTATACGATGTTAGCTACTCTACTGCAGGTTTACACATTCGTCTAGGAGATTGTATCGTCCTTTTATCCCACATTCCTCACCCAAATATATAGTGATTAAAGGGCGTAATACCGGCTCCTGCTAATGAGTCGCCAGTAAGTAAGAAACGAACGTGCATGAGATTATACTTTCCGGTCATTCTGTCTTTGGTTTATCCTTCTGTTCACAACTGAACTAATTTGTTACTAGGTTCGCAACACCTAATACATACTTGTTATTGAATAAGCCAATCCTAAGTACATCTTGAGTAAAAGAAACATGTTGCGAGACAGGAAATAAACAATTTACCTGATTTTCGGATTGCGTACCGAAATATTTGAATCCACTGTCATCATGATTTTTGCAAATATTTCGGTCTCCAATTACGGAGACCTTTTTCAATGCCAAACACATCACACACTTAGTTGACAATCAATATGTCAAGTGGAAATATTAATTTAAACTGCCTCATTTATACTTGTTTTTAGATCTCTTAAGCATAACGTTTTTTTATAAAAATGTTAGGAAAGTGTATGTTAAATTGGTTTGTGTATGTGTCTACATGTATACACTCTTCGCAATGAGGTTACAGTGATATAATGACAATTAATGACAACTTACTAGATAAGCGTAAGTCATGCCTGTGTGTATGTGTTCTCGTTTGTTTTGAATTGAGGAGTAATCAGTTAATGCAAGTGTACACTCATCCCAGTGAAATTACAGCGATTTGGCAACATCTGACTATTCACTGGATAAGCGTGTTTTTGTGTATGTGCGTGAGCGTTTACTTAAAACAGAGAGCTAATCTGTTACATAAAATTACAGGCACGTGTAACGGTCATACAAGTAAAACTAAAATGATAACTGTCATTTCCTAACTGCACACGTCAGACCTATTTTACACTTACTTTTCTAAATTAAGTAATTACGAGTGGCATTTCGGTGAGGAGGGGGCATGACACTATTAATAGAGTAAATAATTAATAGGTAGCAAAATTAAATTAGAAACGGATAAAGTGTTTCAATAGGGTAAAAAGTTAAATTAAATGGTACGTAAAAGAAATTAAAATTGTCTGATAAAGAAGATACTAGTAATAGTGCAAAGAAAATAAAATGTCAGCCTCTATCCGTTCTCGTGTAAAGCGGAGAGTATAATTTAGCCATTTAGTTTTCCATCAATTACTTTCACAGATTCAGGTTAAGGATACTCAAAGCAAACTTTATAAATATACCGTTTACATGGTATTATTTTAAGTAGCCCTGCACACATGGCTTTTTTATCAACATTTGTTCAGCTGCTATCCGTACTGCGATCTCAACTTGGCGAAATTTGTCTCATAATTAAACCGTTTAAAACTTGTTTTCTAAGGCTTGACTTCAATTCCATATTTCCTTTGAGTCCTACCGATTTTTCTTTAGAGAAAGATATCAACGACTCTTTTAAGCACTTAGATATCCCATAATTTATGTCACTGAACTTGTCAATCATATTCAACAATTCACATCTAAACTTTTAAATCGTGCACGCTTAATGTGCTTCAAGACGCGGAACCATATTTGGAGATATATCCTATTCAAAGCGTATGCCTCATCTTTCATATTCTACGTCAGTGAGCTTTATTATCTCTTCACGGTGACATCCTCCTTTTCTATAGTGTAGACAATCCCTCACTTTCTGAAACGTATTCTTTCTAGATCCGAACCATAGAGATTGACTCCTTCTTTTAATTCACCTACTCTTATTGTTTAGTCGTCACATATGTTTAATCTCCTTTGTGAGCAGGATCTTGACGAGCCATCTTTTATCGATTTTTTTACAATCTTGCCACCCATATGTCACGCGTAATTGTATGCCCTTAATCCAAAAAAAATTAACAACCCATTATCTTTATTTAATTCCACAATATTTATCAGATCATACACGCTTTATACACACTACCAGTGCAGATAATGGCTCTACTACTCATTGAAATGAAGAAAGTAGTTAATCTGCATTTTTTAATAGATCATTCATAGTTATCACTAACTGGAACACTAACCTATTATTTTCGCCTTTTTAATAAATCTGGTTGGTATTCCGAATACTTTTAAAGCGGCGCCATTGTGAGTCCGACATTATCCAGAACTTTCTCAATGCTTGTGTACACTTAGGCCGGTTTAATAATCTACCGAATCCCCACCAGATTACCGATTTGTGTGTTCATTATTTGCATTGCTACACAAATTCTTTACGCATGCTCAACTAAGGAGAAGTTGTGAATTCCGCTGAGAATTGAGATTCCGTCATTTTTCAAGAATCCATTTTAGTCGTTACTAGACTAGTCCAAGTTAACTTTTGTTTTTCTAACTAAATAGGGTACTAGTAATCGCCGGGCAGGATTTTACCTATCGTTCTTATGCCATCCACATTATTATCTATAATGAAATAATTGCTAGTCACTGTTTCACTCATTTATCTATTATCCTGCTCTTATTTGTACCTTAATCTTGTCAATTTTCGAGGCGTATGGCTTTGTTGCCAAATAAAATTTATTAGTATTATTATCATTAGAATTTTTTATTTTAAAATAAAAATATTGCCGCTTAAATGTTGCTACGCGTAAATAATAATTATTTTTATTTGGAAGATAAAATAAGCATAGAATAGAGAATTATAATATGACGTTTGTGTATCAGCACCATTTAGTGTCTAATTTTACTCAAAGAATTTTGCTATAATTTCGTTACCTATAGAGCTTAAATATATGAACACTTCATTAATGCCTTAACGCACTGACAAAATTCGCTTTGTAAGCGCTATAATCGTTTTCAAAAATTCGAATCCACCCAAGATATGTAAATCTTAAGTCTTGGTTACAATTTTGATTAAAATAGTTCAAACCTCGTGCATTGCATTTTATTCGATATCATGTTTATTTTATAATAGAATCGGTTGAGTTATGGTTCGAAATATTTCTTGAGACCATATCAGGAGTAAAACGATGAAATCTGATCATTAAGATTTTATGTCCCGTCATCTTTTTATTTTGCGTTTCTGGAATCAAAATTGTTTGCAGCTCCGTTATTTTGTTTATTCGTCCTATTTTAAACTAAAATTGGTTGGTGTTTCAAAATAAGACTATTTTAGCTGTATTACAGTTAAATACTGTTTGTTGGTGAAGAATTATATAGGTGAGTTGTTTGTGAATTTAGTAATTAATTAGCAGAAGGGGTAGCATGGAGAGACCATGTATTACATTGGCGACTTCTGAGTCAGGAGTTGAATATGCCCTTTAACTGACTGGGGTATTCGGTAGGAAGAAATGTGGAATAATAGGATTGTACCGTCCTATTATTCCACATTCTTCTACCGAATATATAGTGGTTAAAGGGCGTAATACCGGCTCCTACTGATGAGTCGCCAAAAAGCACGAAACGAATGTGCATGAGATTATACTTTCCGTTCATGCTGCCTTTGGTTTATCCTTCTGGTCACAACTGAACTAATTTGTTACTAGGTTCGCAAAACCTAATACATACTTGCATATTTTAGCTGTAGTTTGCCTATTTTCCCCAAGGACTTCAAATTTTACTATAATCACCGCATACATGACCTTTCTAAATTTTAAGTACCAATCTGTTACGAGTGTTCATTTTCATCATTAAAACACAATTATCTGTTATATAACATCCCTAATAATCTATCATTCGTTATAAGTGTGCCATCCCCACAATTTGAAACACAAATTTCAAAAAAATTGAAATTCGTAACGGTGCTTCTTTGTTCAAATATTTTACTCGAATCGAACTTTCTGGTATTTTTATTAGCATCCATATATTTAAACGGTATTTGATTCGATTAACTGTGCATTGTCGGAGCATTTGGGCATACAGTTAATTTCAGTAGAATAGTGAGAACAGTTGCACTAAATTTCTTCAGGTCTACATCAAATTTGCATCACATACGAGTGCAGTTTGAAGAGACCACTAGATGGTCTCGTACATACCGAAGTCCACATTGTGGTTGCCAAACTCAATAGAGGATACAGATGTCCTATTTAAAGATACACACGATCAAATCGTCCTATTACTAATAAGATGCAGGGATACATGGGTGAAATACACCTTACTGTGAATTTCAAAAAACAGTAAAGTGTTGCTTGTAAACAATTTTCATTAAATTGAACACAACTTTAATTTCCATGTGTAGATTTCTAATCTTTGAAATGTAACAATCATTTATGTACCTGATTTTTCCCTTGAGTCTTACGTTACTTATTCTTTGGTTCCTTTAAAAACGCGTATTCATTATTGAGCTTATTTTGCCAGTTATTTTTTAAGATCAAAACGGCTTTTAATTGTTTATAAAATCTATAATAGTCAAAAACATTAATTTTTAACATCGGTGTTACATCGTTTTAAAAATTGTATCAACATACGCTCCTGATCCTTTAATATTAGACTCGTACAAATTTTCACCATTACAAGAGTATGAATACACGTTTAGACATTATTGCTAATCTGGCCAAGTTTATTGTGAACGCCAATGTTGATTATGACAAATGTTATTTTCAATATAATCTAAAACTAATTTCTGCAAATATTTTGCAACTCTACAATTAAATATTTCTCAAAATAGGTAATAAACCCGTAGAGTGCTAACTGCACTCCTGTGACTACGCTTATATTGATCCGTTAGCAAATCAATGACATCAATTTAGTGCATATACATTGCTTCGCAAATACAAATTGAATACAATATAAAGTATAATTTCAACAGGCATATAACAATTTGAATATTTTTAACATTAACTATTGATAAGATTTTTGATAGATGTTTTCACATAGCACTGCTTAAAGCTTGAATTTAAATTGTATGACATGTTTTCGTATTTCCGTTGATGTAAAGTAAATTAATTTAACTCATGAATATATATATATATATATATATATATATATATAAATGTATATATATATATATATCAATGGCTATATTAAAAGTAGTAACACAAAGAAAAAATCAATGACCGTCTATATAGCTCATGATAATGAAATCCCCAACAGAATCACAATGTCGTTATTCATTGTTGAGAAAAGTAATCCATTGCACCGTTTTTAAAAGAAAACAGAAACTCAAACGATTGAATACATACGAGTACCGTACTGGCAAATTTTCAACAATGAAAAAAATTAACCAGATTAACACAAAAGATTCTAGTATAATTTCTGTCGTTTAATAGATATAGTCATCTGTAAAACCATGTGATCCGGTCCATAGTTCCCATTTTCATATTGAGCTGACCAACTTTTGCCTGGATCTCGCTGCGTTCAGAAACAGATGAATATGAATTTCACAATAAACGGTTTAAACAGTTCTAGGTTTATCCAAGGAATTCATATTCACAAAATTCTTAGAATAAACATGTTTTATATGCATGGAACATTTACAGAATGTGCTCACGAAACGTGTATAAGTTATAGCTAATGGTTTATTTTCACATTAGACACAGTGTGACATATGTATTATACTTTAAAATGATAAATATATCTATAATGAGACTAACATATTTGATGCTGACATAATTGAACAAAATAATAAGTGCAAAGTTTATTTCAAGACTTTCTGACTCAATGTTATTAACTGTTCATATTACGTTAAGGATATCTGCAAGCAATATTTTTATTAATCAAATACAAAAATGAGAATAAACTCACATGTCAAATAAACTAGTAAAATGGCTAAAATTCTCGCAAGTATCGTCTACTTCAAAACTAAAATGTAAATGAAAGTTCGGATGGTGCCGTAAACTATAATTCGTCTTTGGCTGCAACCAAGCCAATAGGACTAAGTTGCTTCACAAATTTAAAAAGTTCTTCCTCCGTTAGGCTTCCATCTTTGTATAGCTGAGTTTTAATGCCGTTTTTATACACAGCTAGAGTTGGAAAATGATCGACACCTTCTTTATCGCAAATAACTAAAATTTAAAAAAATCAATTTAAAAACATTATTTCACCCATGTTTATCGTAATTCGAGCTGCCGTAACAACTTTTATTTGAGATCACAACATTTATTAATATAATTTTTTTAAACTATTTTATTTTGGTTGTTCAATAGACAAGTAACGAATGCACAATCTGAAGGATTTATATACCTGATATATCGGAAAGAATGCATACTTTTTATTATCGTTTTATCTGTTTCAGTTATTTATATCTGTTCTTGCCTAATCGTTAGATTATTATCATTGCTGGGTGTTTCAAAAACGCCAACAGCATTCTAACTCTCTAAATTTTATCTTTTAATAATTGTATGTAAATAATTTTGAAAAATGAAGCTGTACACTTTAAGTTGTGATTGGCAAAAGTACGCTTAATTGCCGAATAATTTACATAGGTTATAAGAAATAAATTTTGTCAATAACTCTATATTGCAAAACGGTCATGATCTTCATCAATTAAGAATTTGGAATTATGTATGTTTAGCATCAGAGCTTATTCATGAACAAACGAAAACCTATAAGCATAAAAAAACGTAGATTTTATAAACTGAAAAGAGTGAATTGAATACAAATCTTGGTTACATTTGTCAACCAAAAAGTGTAAGTAAAACAAATTACCTGTCAACTGGCAAAGAATAATCTTTTAGCTGATTTTTTTTCTATACATTTATTAAAGTCACACGGTGGTTTTTAGATTGAAACTATTTGTGAAAACTCAGTTGGTTCATATCAATATAAATTAAACCTATTCTTCGAATAGATCTAGCTTTAGTGGTCAAATGATAATGTTTCTCTTTGCCAATTTATTAGTACTAACAATCTTTAAAATCAAATTATAGGAATTATAGGCATGCATTTGGCTTTTACTGTCAAGTATTGAATAAGGACAAGACAGGAATAATAGATGTATTTTAGTTGCTAAAATATGCAATGTTAAGTTTATACTTTATCATATATATATATATATATATATATATATATATATATATATATATATATATATATATATATATATATATATATATATATATATATATATATATATATATATATATATATGGCCTGTTCCTTAGCCGTCACTGACCCCAAAATTATTTATATTTATATGATAGATGAGTTTCTGATTTACTCATCTACTAATGTTAATCTTGGTACTAAAAGTAAATGCAAGATCCGTATTGTAAGTATTCACCATTTGAAAATAAAATTCGATTAACAATATTCCAAATTTTGACGTTGTCCAGCTATTTTCTTCAAGAAAATATTACCAGAAGAAACCGCTAATACATTTGTGTTAAATGTAATTTAAGTTGCTTGAGTAAGCAAGAAGAATTATTGAGCTCTTTAGTGCCTGTAATTGGGCTAACGCTTAAAATGCACATGTTACAACAAAGACAAATAAAGACTAAGAAAATCCTCTCGTGCGTGAAAGTGAGTAACTAAAATAGGCGAAAATATTGGTCTAGAAAAATTACACGACTAACCAGGAATAGACAAAAATCGTTACGCATTAAAATGGACACTCATATACGAAGAGAAATGTTGCATCACCCACCTCAAAATGTTACGTTATCTACGTCAAATTTAAATTAAACTCGCGGACAATGTCTAATTTTTGTTTACTGAATATGTTCTGAAGTAGATTCCGTCATGCTAGTTTTCTTATGAATTTCTGACGTACAAATCACGGATGACATTATTATTTCCTGTTTTAACTGGGTCACGAATGCAGAATTCAAATACAGGCTTCAATCAATCAATGGATAGTGGATTGTGGCTCCAGTTATAGTTAATCACGAAATAATTGGTATCTCGCTTAATTATCGTATGCGGCCCAGTACACTTTAGCTTCAGCGTATACAGAACGACATCAATGCAGTCATGAGCTTGTTTACATGCTTCTCGAAATTTCGAAACGTAAACGTGCGGATGTAATCTTGTAAATTGGAGAGGCAGACATTTTAGAACACGCTGTAATTGCTGCGTAACCGGGGCAACTTACGGCTCATTACTAACCTCAATACCCCTATTCAGGTCTGGCCCAATAGGACTTGCGCTACTGATGCAAAAATAATATCGCAATACCTAATTCGCATGCCACGTAGTACTAATGAGTGTTTGGTAAGCCAATCCGATTGTTATCGAGAATCGCATTAAATTGATTTTACCAGGCAATAAACGCGTTCCATAAAACCATTACACTTTGGATTGAACACTAATTTTATTCGACTAACAAGAATTGCAAACTATCTTGAAAAATACGTGTCATAGCATTTGCGCCTTGATTAATAACTACTGTGTCGGGTAAAACACACCTGGCCATGCAGTTTAGTGAGAACGCGTAGGTGGTATTCTCTGTATCTTGATTGATTATTTGTGTTAATTCGAGACATATTTTATGCCGATCTATTATAGTAATGCAGTACATGAAGCAGCGTGCCTCAGGAAGTGCAATTATATTTACGTAGCTAAATCTGTAACGAGTGTTGGGGAGCTCGAAACGGTTAAATTCTGAATGCGTTTAACAAGCGATTTACGAGAATTGTCATGAGAGATAAGCGTTAAAAAATTCGATAATATCTTTTTCGGTGGTCGGCCAAAGGACGCGTTCATGTAAAAAAACTTTTAATACCGTCGATACCAGGATGAGGGAAATTATGATATTCATCAAAAAAATATGCTGACAGTTTGGTAGGAACCAAAACTCCCTGTCTGACTCTCTCTCATTGTTACCTTTGATGATTTCAGCATCGACTATTTAAAATTTATTAATCTGTATGGGAATCTTTGTCGCCATGATGTAAGCTTTTATTATAATCAAGGTTGCGGTCTTGATATCAACCTTGATTATAATAATTGTTATCACCACCCGCGCAACCAATGTTCGTTTAATTATATAAATGATGTAAGCTTGTTGTCTGTCTTTTGCTTAGTCTTTATGTCATGCCGTAGCGACAATTTGGCATTATGATGGACTATTGAGTTTATTTAAATAGGAGAAAATATCGGGAATACTGTTCTCCTTGTCATTTTCATGACTGATTGTAAAATGAAGCAACTGCCGAACTATTCTTTGCGCATAAATATGAGAACCGTTCTTAAGGGTTTCCATAAAGGATTAGTTGTCAAACTTCACTCCGAATGAATGGTAAGTGTGACACCGTTCAAATCGGAGGCAGGAGTCGTGTAATGCTTGAAAAATATTTCTTTTCTGAGGTTTTCCATTTTTTAATAGCATCCATTTGAGCGCAATTGCACCTCGAATTTTTTCTGTTGTATCATCTAGGGCTGTGTTAAAAGCGTCGTCCAACAATTTGAATGGAATTTTCGGCAAATTTTAGACTATTGCGCATGTAGCATTGGTCTAAATATTAGCTCGTCGACAACATCGAAATGCAGACGTGAGTTTTACCTTAGTGATTTTAAGCCATATGAATGCCTCGAAGCACATTTTTGTAGGTGTGACATCATGGGAATAAAGGACCGATAGTAGTTACAAACCTCATGTAAATAGCATAGCGCTTTAATAGCTTTCAATATTGGGAAATTTCTGATTACCTCAACTTCGTCAACAGGTTATTTATAACGCTATGTCTGATTAGGTAAACCAGTAAAATAACTTAATTTTTAATCAAAGTAGCAATTTTGATATAAAAAACTGACTAATTTTGCACATTTATTTATCATTATAAACTACCTTTTGCACATTGTGGAAAAGGCAATTCATCCAGTAGACCGTTTTCGTCCTTATTGGGAACTCTTCACGTAATGCACAAAATTTGCCGTGGACATGGCTCGAAACTCTGTTCGTCTGCTTCGAAATTCGGAGCTCTTACCACTGAAATAACGATAAATTTATGTTCATAATGGGTCAAGTGCTTATATCAACATCGAAACTTTGACTAAGAATTAACTTTTATCGCCGCCCACACAAATAGTTTTCGTTTACTTTTTTCTTCTTTCAGTTGCATTTTTCTATGTTCAACACGAGACCAAACTGGTCATTGCGATTGAACGTCTTTTTAATGTTTGGTAAATTTGGATCTAGATCATCAAATGTTATGATTTAATTATCAAAGTAAGACGGAATCCGCGGGAGTTTTACTATATCTAAATCAAAAGGAGGAATGGTAGATTTCCTCGTTTTGCACACTTATCATTCATTTATCCAACATTTCATAACGAAATAAAAAACGAATATAGGACGTAGAAACAGCGCATACAAATAAGTCAATTAAAAGCCCGACACGTATGTGTCATAAATAAACATGTCTTGTACTACTGATTTAGGTACATGGCGAAACAAATTTGGCAAATGTATGATGTATGGACAATGTTATCATTTTCGTCTAATTTTAATCAAAACATTCACCTTTTAGACAATCATGATTCCTATTTCATTTAACAAAGGTCAGTCATATGAACTGATAATTTTTGATCTTCCAGTCATCATCAACAGAGCACGATGGTGAACTGACACACGTGGATCAAACCGTAATGCACATATAAGTATGGACAATTAGATAGTTCACGCTTTCTCCTTGGAAACTCGCATTCATAGTATTTTAATGGAAGTATTGGCTGCATAATTTCTTCGTCGCAAAACCAAACAAATTGGCAACTTTCGCATGTTCAACTTGTCATATAATGAAATTATCATTGATTTCGAGGATAGTGGCAACAATTATCTCTATCAAGGTGGTGGACTTGAGATAAGACTCATAACGAAATGTGTTTTACCAACTATATATCAATAAAAACTACCTTCAGTCACACGTACTGAGGCCATTTTTCAAATAGTGCTTATTTAAATTAAATTTAAACGATTTATTTAAAATAAAAAGATTTTTAAATATTCTTATACGCAACTCACCACTGGCCTCATTTGATTCACAGTTAAAAGACCTAATTACACGATCCTTGGTTAATTCTGAATTCTTGAGCAAACGATCAGCCGTGGCATCAAGATGAGTTTGCGCCGCATGACAGTCTGCACACCAGGGAGTGAAGAACATCACCAGGGTGTACAGATCATGTCGATTCACTTCAGCACGGAAATTCTCTGGTGTTAGTTCGGTAACATGTTGCATCCTTTAAAATTGCATAATACATCAGATAAATATTGCTCGCTTTGTTTTAACTTCTTTTTTTACATACACTGATTTTTTTTAAATTTACAGATTTTTACAAAACTTTTAACATACATCTATAAATGCATTCAAATCAAATCAAATTGCACTATTTCGATTATAAGCATGTGTAATTATAACTAGCGTTTTACCACATCACTCTAATAGTGTACGAAATGATTTCTAATTACAAAATTATCAGTAGTAAATAAATTGAATAATATTTTTAAAAGCATTATAAATTAACTTGCACATTTACACAGTTGATAAGAGCAATACTAAAGTTATTATAATGTAACTCCAGAAGATAAAATATGACAACGGCATTACCGAGAAGGAGGATAAGTAAATACAAGTTTCAGAAAAGAATTACTATACAATTAAAATACAACATGCTCCAAATTATACACCAAAACAAAAGTGCGAGATTAAATATAAAAATGTATGCGTACAAATATATATACGAACATACTAATACAAATATAAAATAAATACATGCATATATATTGATATATATAAACGTACATACAAACAAGTATATACACATAAACTTGTATGCATATATATATATATAAACATATACATTCATAAATACAGAAATATATACATAACTTACATATATGTATGTACACACACACACACACATATATATATATATACTGCTGTTGTATTTTATAAACATACCCGGGTACACATACACAAGAAAAAATTCGCTTAGATAACCTGGTTCTTCCTGAATCAAATATTTTTGGAGGAAATGTATAATGAAGCACATCAGGATTTGCGATCGTGAGTTGTCGCTTAGCACTATCAGTTTTGCAAATATCCGATTGATCCCAAATTCGAAGTACGAATTGAGTTCATCTATGTTGTGACACAGTGCTCATTCGACTTCCGAAGGCTTCAACATCGTTCATACTAACCACTGGAAATGATTAGATTGCATCTCATTTCCTGTGGTTATTATGGACGATGTTGAAGCCCCAACAAAGACGTACTCAATGCGTACTTGGAAATAGACATCAATCGAGTCTTTGCATTACGTGATATGCTTCACTCTTCCTTATTGTCATGCATAAGGCAGATCTGCATTTCGTTATTTGCTATTTTTATGTATCTCACACTTGTAGAATTTTGATGAGCTTCTGCTGAAGAGATGGAATTATTCGATGAGCGTTAATTTTCCGTGTTTACATATATACCTGAAGAAATGTTTTCGTGCAATTATGTAGTAACACAATAAATCGACCTACGTATTTAAAAAAATTTCAATTATTCAACGTTTTTCGTAAACATAATAAGTCTTTTTCTCAAAAAAATATTTATTAAGCTGGTTTTTGAAGTTATCGTGGGATCTATCACTTGATTACTGTTCAGGTGTATAAAATAACTTTTGAAGTAGAATGTTTGTGACGATGAATGGTTAACGCATAATTTTTCTTAAATATTTGTTTTTTTCAAATATTTTGCTGTTTAATTTTTAAAAGGTCTTCAAGGTGTATAGATTTGCTGAGGTGACAAGTGTTCAATATCGGTTGTAATTTTGTTTTTGGTCATATTCAGCTTATTTCGTAAACCGCTTTGTTGGTAACATTAACAGGCTCCGCATATATTATATAACGTGATTTGTTTTTACGAGGACTTTAAATGTAGTTTATCCTATTACTGCTTTGTATAAGGGATTGTATTGCCCAACCGTCCCACATTTATTGACTAAATATAAATTGGATATAGGGCGTAGTACCGACTACTTCTGATGAGTCACTGGTAAGTTTGAGAAGCATGGGTACATGCCTATTTTCATCCCAAACGGGTGATTAGAGAAGTAATTAAGGAGGATACCACAATAAGTATTTTTCCTATAAATATATTTTTCTAATGTCTGAAGAATTCGTTTTAATTTTACATCTAGAAATGGCAATATTTTTCCAATGTAAAATTTACCGCTCCCAGTTGATTAGCTAAATACAGAAAATTCTCCAACTCATTGTCTTCATGATACCAAATTAGGTAGATGCCATCTAAGAAAATTAAATATAAGGTTGGTCTGAGGGGAGATCTGAATAGGAGATTTTTTTCTAAATAATGCATATAAATATTAGCGACTGGGACCGATAATGGTTGTCCCATTGGAATAACTTTAACTTGCAGGTAGAATTTATTTTTAAATATAGAGTATGTCTAAGACATACAAATTTTAAACATTTATATGATACTCCTTAACTTTATTTTACTACCTTCTAGTATTCAGGATATTCCGGGAGACAACGTTGGACACATTCTAATGTAACTTGCACCGGAATGTTAGTATACATAGATACTATATCTGGGCTTGCAAGTTTATCAATCTCTAATAATCTATATTTGCTAATAATGTCAGTAAAGGAATAAGTGTATTTGAATGTTTAATCTAGAAAATATGTGTATTTTCCTAGTCTATGGCATAGAAATTTTGACATTTTGTAAGTTGTAGAATTCTAAACATTCATAATTTACCTAAGGGGACTATCTTGTTTATAAATCTTAACTAAGCCATACAGTCTGGGAGGGAGTGTGCCTCTTTGTATTAATGATTTTCGAAGCACTGTATACAATTTCCCAGACCCAGTCATTTGATTAATTAAAGTTATAATGTAATCTTTTAACTTATCAGTTGCGTCCGTATTTATTTTATGATAAACTTCTTTAATATTTAATTGCACATATATCTTATCATTATAACCCCTCTGATTTATTAGAACTGTTGGTCCACCTATAATTACTTTAAGGAATATTACTGTATTAGATAAAAAAATTCGATCTCAATCTTTTCAATGCATAATTCGGCTTACATTTATCTCCTCTATGTTCTAACACGAATATGGCAACATCCAATTCAAATTTTTTTTCTTTTTCTGGGAGGAATTGCGTGATTTTAATTGCCTCGGTAATAATTTCATTCTTAGGTATGTATTTTCTAGGAACATCCGTGTTCAGTAGAATGTTAAATATTCTCTTTTCATTATCCTTAATATCCATTGATGATAAATTTATTACCGTTTAGACACAGCAGAATCGTTTGGAGTATTTCTTGGATGCCTATAGATTCCCAAGTTTGCTAGTTTTTTCTCGTGTCTCTGTCTGGCCTTTTGAATTTCTTTATTACTAGCTTTATCAGTGTCCATTGTGTGTAATATCAAGAGCATCACGGATCTTATTCTATTCCATTCTCGAATTAATACAAATTTTCTTTTATCTTTTTTTTCTTCTAGTAATTTCATGAAATGTACAGGAAGATCCTGTTTCAGAGCATTTCCTACCCTATCTGGCTAAAATGGTAGTCTGCATTTAAAGGGTTTAGGTACAATATTAAATTTTAAACATAATTTCAAGAATGAGGAATTTTCCACTATTTTACAATTTCAATTTTCGTCGATTTGCATGGGTGATTACTGTCCCAACACATCGAGGATTAATGAGATACCTTATAAAAGTTGAAAACTCAGGTATATAAATGAAACCGTGTCCGAACCAGCTACGTATAGGGGAACATAAAACGACATAAATATTTGGAATTAGCCAGTAACTAAATGGAGACAAGACATCAGATAAACTGGGCTGGCTGCAAATAGATTGCTCTACGTAACCGAAATAGAATAACCAGATTGTTTAAGGCATAAATTGAAATACAATCAGGAATGAACGTCATGAATGGGACATCTGTAGAAATATTATTAGGCCTCATATTTAATGAAGCCTTCTGGAATGGCAGGAAACGTCGTTTGGAGGAATCAGATGTCACAATATATGCGACTAAGAGACCGGGACTATTAATTTGAGTTAGTAAACGTAGGAATTTTTATGGAGTTTTAAAGTTATTTCTTGGTTGATATACCATAAATGTAGTGAAACGTCTGCGATGGGGAACTTACATAGTTACTTATATGTTGATATCTATATGTATATATTATGTATTTTAAACTTATAGATATATATATATATATATATATATATATATATATAAATTTATGGGTGTATGAATATGTAAATACTTAAATTTGAACTAGGAGGACCTCACATAATTGCTTATATGCTTAATTTTATATGCAGATTATACATGGCGTGTATACGTAAATATACATGGATGCACATTATCGCTTTTTATAAGATTTGGGTAGAACTCACATGGTTTCCTTATACTCATTCTAAAAATGTAACTTTAGATTAGAGTACACACACGTGCTTATAGGTTTATGTGTGCGTGTGAGTTGATGTGGATATTTTTCGTGTATAAATGTGAGTATAAGAGAATAGGTTTTAAGACGAGATATGAGGGAGACAATTAGAATACTTTAGGAAGTAATATAAATATAAATAGGTCTGTCTTGAATGAAAATATCACATTTTCCAAAAGTTGGTTTTTTCCTGTGAGTATGTATATTTTCACTTAATAAAGACGAAACATCAGCTTCCTCCCTTAAAATCATTTTTAATATGAACTGTTGGTACCTTTTTAACAGTAATATGCATTTGCGCAGTTAATAAGCTTTAACTATTTATGCTGGCATACAGTTGACAGGTAAATGCAAATTGCTGTTTGAAACAGCAGTCAGCTAGCATATCAACCTAATAAATTTCATAAATTGTGTATATGTATAAAGTTAATAGTTTTATATGCAATTAGATGCAAAATATTTTTCTTCACAGCCTTGTAACAATACAAAACGATTGCTGTCTTTTCAAGAAAGTCGTAATATAAAATCTACATAAGGCGTTTAATATTTTCATTTGTAAATGTGACAACAGTTGCACGTATTGAGTTTGAGTTTTGGCACTGAAATGTTGTGACGTGGTCCTAATTGAAAATTTACGTTCGTGATCTCATGATAAATAGCAATGCACGTCATTTCGCTCAACTCACCGTACACTTGCAACGTTCAGCGACGCGGTTTAAACATTATATGGGTACTGATTTCATCTTCGCAAATTTGATTTTTTTTAAATATTTTCTAATAGTTTACTATTACGCTGCAAAGTTGATATCGCACATAATTCAAACAATGTCTATAATATAACTAATTTTTCTCCTGATAAAATTAAACGAAACAATATGTTTTCCATGACATGAGTAGCTCTAATGAGTTACAGATTTGCTGTGTAAAAAGCAATATTATTAGACTATTTCGAAATGAAACTTGAAACAAAAAAATAATCACACTGTCTAAATGCATTTATTACCGTGTAGCACTGCAAAAGGAAATATATAAGAAAAGATACGTCTACTGGAAGTAGTGTGTTAAATAAGAAGAAAAGTAAAAACAAATCAAAGTGACAGATAATTTTGTTATTACCATTTATATAATTAAGCGAAAGTTGTTTGCGCTGGCGGTGATAAAATTTGCTTTTAGTCATTTTGGTATAAACATCAGACCCATTATGTACATACATGTGTTAGTACAAATTAAGTATTTTATAGTTTGGAAAAGGCAATTCATCCAGTAGACCGGTTATGGCCTTATTGGGAATTTGTCACAGAAATCGAGAATATGCAACGCATAGGGCTTGAACATGATCCTTTCTGCTTCGTAATCTGGTTTTCTAATCTCTGAGACAACCTGCCGCAAAGAAGGCATTTCATCCAATTGAACGGTTTTGTCTTTATTGGGAAATAATCACGTAATGTCCGGAGGTTACGCCGGGCAGGGTGGCTCAGTGGTTAGAGCACCAGATTACGAAGCAGACATTCCAAGGCTCGAGCCCTGTCCGCGGCAAAGTCTGGACAGTATATAATAAGTTCCCCATAAAGACGAAACCGGTCTATTGGATGAATTGCCTTTCCAAACTAAATTCCCAAGAAACTCTATGAAATGTCATTGGAGCCGGCTTATCCTCCAAAAGGAGTCAGCCGCAGTAAAGTTAAAGTTAAGTTAAAGTTATATTGATAGATGTATGTACATAATGAGTCAGGTATTTATATCAAGTTCGCAACAATGAATAAAAGTAATAAAACGAACATTGGTTGAGCGGACAGTGAAAACAATTAATATAATCAAGGTTGCCCTCTTGATATAAGCACCTGACCCATTAATTACATACATATGTCAGTATAAACTAAGAATTTTATAGTGTAGAAAAGGCAATTCATCCAGTAGACCGGTTTCGTCCTTATTGGGAACTCATCATGTACTAGCCAGAACATGCCGCGGACAGGACTCGAACCTGGGCACGTCTGCTTCGGAACATGGTGCTCTAGCCATTAAGCCATCTTACCGCACACTACACTGCACACAATTTTCAGTTATACACTAACTTATTTAACCTGTTTAGTCTATTTTTCCTTTAGGTGGAGCTCATATGGCATCTATTTAGACCCAAAGTTCCAACTAACCATCCACAATCTGTCATTACTAAACAGACACCACACTACATAGGGAAGTGGTATTGAAATGAACATTTATATAATTAAACGGACATTGGTAGCGCGGGTGGTGATAACAATTATTATAGTCAAGGTTGCGTTCTTGATATAAACACCTGACCCATTAAATACTTACATATGTCAGTATAAACTAAGAATTTTATAGTGTAGAAAAGACAATTCATCCAGTATGGATTTTTAGAATATTAATTTTTTACTAAGCAGAACCATAAAAACTTTTCTGTTGTTCTATTCTTTCTAGGAACATAACCTGCAGCACTGGTTTCATTCGATCGGCTGTAATTCGGTCACTTTTGGGGAAGTTAAACTTGACCTCACTACGCTTTATCAGCACAACCATGAACTGATCAAATTTTGATAATGGCAAAACAACTGCTCTGTGGATCTTGTTTGCCTATTACACGTAAACATGAAAATATATCCTTGTGTGGTTTTTTGGTGAAGTTTTGCATTTTCTTCCTGACGAAGATTGCGGCGCCCACAAATGACCTCCAACGATGCGAAGAAAGTATGCAGAAAATCAATAATTTTTTTTATTAATTAAACCAAGTTCAAACTAAGCCTTGATGAATCACCTTTGAACAGCAGTAAATTTTTATGTGATAGAGCACGCACGGAAAAGAATGATGTCTTAACTTTTTTCAAATTGTGCGAGACATATCTCAAGTATGCCAATGATAATTTTATCATTCTTATTTAGTAGGTGTGAATAGCGTTTTTACTTAGAAATTTTTAGCGTGCGCTATCATATTCTTTTTTGACTAGCGTTTCGTAGTCTAACGAATAATTATTTCTTTAAATATTGATATCGATGCAGACTGACGGTAAAATATATTCCGAAAGGTGACCTAGTTTAAAAATTGAATTTATTAGCGCATTGCCAATTTATCAAAAACTAATTGCAATGCAAAAGTTAACCAACAGAATAAAGTAAATATGATTGAAAATTTTATTTTCTTAAACAAAACGTTATCTTAAACATACCACTGGAACAGAAATAATGCATATAGCACAAGTAGAACAGTAATGTAATGTATTAAAATTGCATAACTAGGAAAAAAACTTAAATATAATCAGAAGGTTATCTTGGCAGCCTGTGTAAAACACGCCATTTCATTTAAAAGCACGTTTAGCGATTAATGTTGAATGACAATCAGCAGCCAACGATAAACACAAAAAATCACATATATTCGGTTAGGAAATATGGATTAGTTCGTGGATATGATGTATATAGACATAAAATATTCGAATTCATCTGATAAATGATGAAGATTTAGGCCAGAGTCAAATGAATTGCTAAAGGTGAGAGCCGCATATCTAACTTTGATTTACATATATATTCAATGCGGTTTGATCCTCAATAGTCAGTTTGCCGTCGTACTCCGATGATTATCATGGAAGGTCGAAACGCGTCAGTGCGTTGCGGCAGGCGGTAGTTTTGCAAGGTTGTTCGTCGATCGGTTAAATATAATAGGATTGGTGTTTACTTCAAGCACGAATACGTAATTTAAAGAATTGCTGAAGTAGCAGGTTTTCAATAAAATTGTTAATCTAAATATTTCTTCCGAGTGTTTATTTCCTTCCCAGTTTTAGTGCTTTTGACATGCACAGACTTGTGTCGAAAGCCGCAATGCTAAATCGTATCTGAATTTGATTCTAGTACAGCCTTTGTTCACATCAGCATAATGGAAGTCACCACATAGCTGTTTGTTTATATATTTTGTAGATTTTAACGAGATCTGGATGTTTAGTCACCAGTTATTACAAAACACATTGCATATTAGTTAGCCCCTTTTGTTTACGATGAATTGAGCATAACGTTCTGATCTTATTTGAAATACATTGGTTCTACGTTCTAAATAAATAGTACACAATAGCATACATATTGACTCTACGTAACAATGAATACATAATTAATAAATCTTGTAACCATGTCCTGTAAAATGAATGTATTTTGAATTTTTCGTTACAGATAGGACGTTTCATGTGGTATATACCAATCCCATTGTATTTTATCAGTCGTCATACGCTGAAAATGGTCATCGAAGATCGAAACGCGTCAGTACGAGTGACTGACAATGGTTTTGCTATGCTATTCCACAATTGGTTAGAAACAATTGGATGGGTGTTCACTTCAATCTCGCAAACGTTACCACCATCTGCGCAATCAATGGTTGTTTTAGTTTTATTAAATGTATTAAGTGTAAATTATAAATACAATTGACCAATCTGATTCCTAATGTAAGAAAAATATTTTTGATTATCATGTGTCAATATAAATGCATTGAAACAACTTTCAACAAACAAGCAGTCGAAAATTACTTATATATATATATATATATATATATATATATATATATATATATATATATATGCTATATATATAAATGGTAAAATAGTTAAGTGGATAGTAACTTATAATTCTAACTAGATGGACAGAAAGTTAGATAGAGTTATAGACAGCTAGATAGATTCGTAGATTGATAGCCAGTTGTATTGATGAATAATAAATGCTCAATGTTACAAGCGGTGTCATAATTAAGAGTAATTTTTAAGGAAGAAACATTTTCTACTTTCCAAAATTTATTCATAACTTATTAAGGTCTATTTTAAATAGAATTTATTGAATAATGTAAGATTTACATAAATTTAATTTCTTAGCATGCTTAAATTCACTGAAAATGAATTTGACTATATTCAAAATAATGGCTCACTTACGGCTCTATTTGTGTATCCCTTGTATTCTTGTCCGTCTGCATTTCCTCTAGTTTGTTAATTTCCTGCTTTTCTTTCGGCGGAGTTTCTAAAAAGGAAAGTAGGTCTTCTTTTGTCATCTCATCAAAGTAATCGCCCCAGATCTCGCCGTTCTTGTAGTATCTAATTGTTGGAAATCCCTCGACTTTTTCTTGGTCACATAAATCTTCAAAGGCAATTTACAGAAAAACAGCAATATTTAATTTTCTTACAATTTTTAAAATGTTTTTCACAAAGCACATGAAATGTTGGGAAAAAATTTGCAAATTTACACACTTCTATGACAAAAAACTTTTTAAAAGTCACACATTTTACATTTGTATGACTAAATTTTATTTTAATAATCAATTCATTGTCGGTCGTTTGCTTTCGTGTCAACTGTTATGAAAGGCGACTATTTTGACGTCATTTTGCTTTTAAATCATATTGTGTCTCCATCGATGCTTCTATTAATTATATCAATTTCTATTTTACTGGGTAATTTTAAAGTGTTTTTTTAAAGTTGGATTACCTGAGCATATTTTATTATGGCGAAAGTGATTAAAGCAAGTGTAACTTAATTGATTGTTCTTAGTAACTTATCGGTTCGCAAAAAGAAGTACAATGTAATTTAATGGGAACTAGTAACTCGACAGAATTGCATAAAAGCTTATTTAAAGCATTTTTCAAATAATATTTTAGAATTTATTCATTTACTTTGCTCATTGCTTATGTTGTTAACATCGCATTTACCCTGAATATTTAGCATATAACCTGAAAACTATTAATATCTTTTATCAAGGAATATAAGGAGAAAGAATGGTCCCTTATCGAGTAAGACATGAGCCCTTCATAATCATATTAATGTAAATGTTTACATACCATTGTAAGAATAAAATTAAACCCAATTATTTTTTGTTATATTATGACGAGATAAATTATTTGGCTAATAAGTTATTATTTATCCGTTTGACTTTATGTGATTATAGCTTCTAAATTGCCAATATTAGAATTTGAGACACGTGTAAAAATAATAATGGCCATAAATTTCAATATATGACACCATTTTCAGTTCATTTGACCAAAATGGAACAAGAGCAAGCCGTTTTCTCGTTGTACATAACTTTATACATACAAATTATGCATACCCGTATTTTGTCTGTAAAAATCTTGAGTTGGCAGTTATTCTTAAAAAAAATAAATATATTTGGGCATGAAACTAAAAATATACAGGTAGTGTAATCAAAATTGACAAAAATTGATTTAAATTGACGCATAATATTGTTCAAAATACATTATTACTCACAAATCCTTACTTGTCTTAATAGATTATTATAGAAAAATCAAATTTATTGGAAAATAATTACCGTTATATATTAAACACTAGTTAGACACACATTTTTATTCTGACGATTGAAATATAATTTTATACTAAAACAGTAGGCTAGATAAACTTACTTAATTTCGAACGTACATTTGAAAGCATAATATAATTAAGAATATTACAGTAAACAGCATATAAAAGATTTTTCAAGATTATACCTTAATAAATGAATTTAGAGTTTCGCAATTCTAATTTTATTGAATCGAATGGTTTGCATTATTTTTAATTATAAGGAAAATTAATTAGTGAATTTTTTTCTATAATAAGAAAAAACTTAATTAATCGTTTTTTATAATATGTAGTTCATTATTATTACAACCCCATTAGAGTGCTTGCCAATTTGAATTTAAATTTAAATAATCAAAAATTATGATAGGAAATCCGAAAATTTACCGCAATGATTAATTTAGATGTATTCTAAACTCAGTTTATGATTTATGCAGTTAGTCGAAATATCTCTTAAATAAGAAAATTGTATCCATTAATTTATAAATTGATTACATTTGCAATAGTGTATTAGGTGTTGCGTATCCAGTAAGATATTATTTAAAATATGACCAGAAGGATAATCCGTAGACAATATGAATGGAACGTATAATCTCGTGCACATTCATTTCGTGCTTACTAGCGACACATCAGTAGGAGATGGTATTATGCCCTTTACCACTTAGATATATTTGGTTGAGGAATGTGGGAATATAGAACGATACAATCTTCTTCTGATGAATCGCCAGTTAGCACGAAACAAATGTGCACGTGAGTATACTTTCCCTTCATGCTGTCTTTACTTCTGGGCATATTTTATATAATTTGCTATAATTTACGTAATACCTAATGCAAATTGGCATATAAATTAGTTCTCCACCACAGACAGGAACTAAATATTGATTACATTGTTTACACGCAGCATAAAAATAATCGATTTACTCAGGACATACGCAATATGTGCCAGGCTTAAAATGTACAAAACGGAGAGGAATATGTCACAATACACATTTTAATGGAATCATAAGGCATGCGGGATAAAATAATGTTGCTTCTGGTTTTACCTTGACTGTCAATCGTTCGATTACCGATGTCCGTCAATTAATTGAAACGAGTACACACACGTTAAATTTTAATTAACTGTTATCAGATTAACACCAGCAATTTATAAAAGATTAACTAATGGAAAGACTTGCAAAAGGCGTCATTAGATGAAGCCGGAGATATGATGCTAAAATGAGTATAATTTGTTTTAAACCAATCAAAAGTTTTTTGCTATAAATTTGCGTCAGACACGATTAAATTAAAAAATCCGTACAATCGCCAATAAAGAATAAGTATAATTTTAGTTAAATTCGTTCCGCCATTTCCTTTCGTTCAGCCTTTTGACTCTATATTTATTGTAAATTAAGAAAAACTTTGTGTATTGAAGCATAACTTTATGATAAAGCTGGTTTTTGCATCAAATTACAGGTGCCTCAATTGAGATACGTTAGAGTCGGAAACAAAAGGCTTCAATTAGAGCCATAGCCGCGGAAATTCTTATAAGTAAGTTTTGTGTACTAGATTAAGCCAAATCCAGTCTACCTGATATATTTCATTTGCTATTCTATGCAATTCTTATTTTTCATTGAAAACATATTTCTTATAAATTCTTGCCATAATGCTTCTATTTAATTGGACTGCCACAGGCGATATTGTGTTTATTCTATAATATCAAATTGGGACTATTGAATGGGAAATTTAGGTAAAATATGTGCGAAATTGGTTCCAGCTGACAAGAAAACTGATAAAGAAGAATAATTTGGTTTAAGACTGCAAATTGTAGATATTTTGCGGCGTCGGTGCCAAAGATTATTATCTGTAATACTTTGAATGAAATGCGCTCCACTTTGAGTACCAATCCCAGCAGTTACGGCAAGTATTTAATTATTGCAAACTTAAGACAAAACAAGTCTTTTCAATAAATTGCAATTGCTATCTTATGCTATGTTTAGTATATCAAGAATACACATCTATAATAAAATCGTGTTATAATACTTCATTGGCACATCAAATCCCAGGTCAAATTGTGGCAGTTCTTTATTAATAGATTTAATTGGATCGGTGGGAGCTTTGATCCTAAAGCATGGTCAAATAGGTTACTTTCAAATAAAAGGCTGACCAACATAAAAGTTTTCGTATAACTGACAATTACGAATAAAGTGCGGATATTCGCCTTATATATTCCGGTTTAATTTTAAAAACTACCTAAGTTCGTCAAATGCTACAGAACTGTTAAGTTCCGAAATGCTTGGCAAATATGCAACCACAATTTATAGTCATATACAGTATATGCAAGAGTACTAAAGGTGAGAGCCGCACATTTAATTTTTCATAAATTTTGCATTTCCATTGCGGTTAAATCGCCCTTTGTCTGATTTCTTTCCTTTTCTATTAATGATTTTGGAAGGTCAATAATCGTCACTAGATGTGACTAGCGGTGTTTTTGCTATGATTTGTGACATTTCATTTGCATCAGGAACGGTATTCACTTGAAATTCATAAACTTTATTTACACTATCATCATTACTAATCTTGTTGTCAATATTTCTTCATTCGTATAACCTACAAACGTGTGACGCAAGTCTAACAAATGTCATTTCTACATAGAAATAAGTGCAACCGACATTTAAAGTCATTAACTAGGTATAGGAAAATTCGATAACGAGACGCGCAAATCTGATTTTCCTTAATTTACATTTATGACTTGCGGCTTGGTCCTCGTTGGTTATGCCACAGTCGTGCTCTAATACAAACCATGTAAAGTCAGTAAGTATGACTAATCTTATGACTAGTTACACATATTGGGATTGGTGTTTACTTCAAACTCGTAGGCTACATTAAAGAAATTGACACCACTGCTTGCGCAATTGGATGATTGTATATTATATCTGCAAAATCATTTTAATGTAATACGAAAAAGATACTATAACTATATATATATATATATATATATATATATATATATGTGTGTGTGTGTGTGTGTGTTTGTGTAAGCTGCCACGCAAGCAGTTTTGGGAATAAAATTATGTGTTTTAGCTGATGGTCATTTAAATTTTTTTAAAACAATGTTATTTGGATAACACCATGAAAATTGTATTTAATAAATATGCGAGTTTTCCTTCATAAACTATCATAAATAAGTTTAATTTGTAAAATATTAGAATTGAAAACTACAATTTTAATAATAATTTTATTACACATTATATATATATATATATATATATATATATATATATATATATATATATATATATTAGTATATTACATTGATTTAAGAAAACGATTTTCTGTTGATTGTATCTAAAATTCGACTCTCAGTTAGGAAATAACATTAAATAATTGAAAACTATCTGTCAAAAGCGCAAATTTTATTCGAGAAACGCTCTTCAACACAAATAACTTTTATGTGCATCACATGTCTTTATTTAAACTTTTTGATCAATAACAATGACTCTATGTAACGAATGCTAGTTTAAGTTTAAGCTTCAATTATAATTATTCCAGTCCTCATAAAAGTGATCTGTAATTAATAAATTGTTTACTTAAAATGACGTGCGTGTATGCATTAGCGTGTCGCTATGGTTGTGGATTGTTTCGCGTTGAATAATTATGTAATACCCGAGACGGAGTTCGCATTTCAACGATGGTTTTCAAATTAATCATACTTTCGTTTAGTGCAACATTGCATGAACGAGTGGTTTATCTACGTATGTTCCACATTTATTCAAGAGTTTTAGTTTTGCTAAAACTTTTCCATTGTAGCCAGACGGGGAGTGCGGATGGTTGCTAGTTCTCCACTTTACGCCGTTGATGGTGTCAGCAATTTTTTCTCTCGTATAACTAAATAAATTGCATTGTTTGTGAGTACGATGAATAAGCAGATTAGGTTTATTCAATGAATTGGTTACTGTTTCGGAATTTGTGCATATCATTGCTGCTTCTATTTTCCAGTCAAGTAAGGAACAGGCTTCGGTAAGAGAAAGCGGCTTCATTCAAAATGGAAGATGTTTTGTTGGTGTTGATTTACTTTTTCAAAATGAGCTTCAAAATGGCCTTTTTGGACGGAGTCTAGTATTTGAAAGGCATATTTTCATGAATATGTCGCCGGTATATTTATGGATCAATTGCTTTTCCCTACAACCCATAAATACAATACCGCACATACAAGTAAATATGTAGACTATAAAAGGTTTGTAAAAGATGACAAGTGATATGAGGGCAGTTACAGAAACTGTTATTTTTTTGCTGGGAAAATTTTCATTATTAATCCTATCTGAACCGGGAACAACTTTTGATTTTTTTCAGCTTGGCTATTAATCGATGGTTAATAATTTTTTAAATCTATATCTTCATTAAATATATGTTAATTCAAATCAAAATATTACTGGAACTCACTCCTGCAATATGATGTCAGCTCATGAAAATTAAAATTGAAGAAATATGTTCAAATTTACCACTCTTTGTGCATTATATTGTCATATGTGGTCATAATGGATTTAATCGCATTTTTTTTCGAAGCAACATTTCTAGTTAAATTAAGAAGCAGATTCTCTTAGAACTGCCATTATTTTTGTTAGTATGTGTTGTAAATGTCGGAAGCTTCTTTTCTTTTCCAACTGAATGATGATCTACATACCTTACTTCCAAGTAAACTTAAAGGAACTGCTAAACATTATCACAAAAAATGTTTAAAACGCCATGTATTATTATTGTATTATTCGGTTTGATAAAAAATAATACCTCAATGTCTAACCTAAATTGCCAAATTTAATTGTCAATTTGTATTTGCATTTGTCTCGCGCTAAATTTATTGAATATATATAGACTAAAAATGTGTAAACTGAAAAATGCTCAAAACGAGCAATCAGCTTGAACATTTAAGGAAATTTGGATACTCTAATTCTAACCACCTTTGAGAATAGTGTCACGGCCTTGAGGCTAATAAAATTGTGAAAATGAAAGATTCCTGTAAATTTATAAGCAAATGGTTATTTTATCCAAATCGCAAACATTGACAAAAACCCTTACATTAGGTGTATTGCTTGAAGCGATTTGCATTTGACAGTAAACTTGCGCCTTCCGCGGAATCATGCTTAATGTGATCACACACGGCCTCCCCTAGATTTGGCACTGAAAACACCCTATTATGATGGCGTTTTCAAAACCAAGCTTGGGTGTTCTATACACACATCAATGACATTGTGCCGTTATCAGTCGTTTTTTTCGGTTTAGACTTACCATGATTTTGCTTAAGATCACAGTTTACAGCGACCATTTGTCGTGTACTGGACGTGGCAATATCGCCAGCAGCTGAGTTGTAAAACGGTTTGGCATTCACGCAATGCGGACACCACGGAGCGTAGAAAAACACGAGACTATGCTGTTTCATTTTCACTCCCGTCGAGAAATTGTTGTAGTCTAAGTACACAACATTTGGCATAATCTTGTCCTCCACCTGAGAATAATTAATGCATGGAAAACGGAAAAGTTTCACGAAGGCATAATTTTCGCAAACTGAAGCTTTCTTATTATTCGAATCCTGATTAGTGTCAATTTCTTGTGTAAAAACTATTAGCTTGCTAAAATGGCGATACGCGTGGCTACGCAGTGCGTTATTCGCATGACGACTATTAGCTGTCATTATTACCACCGCCTCGCTATGCAAACACTTACCTGATGTTAGGCCTATATACATCACACACAATAAATTGCCCACACATACTGCAAAACAAGGTCTGCGGCGATTTGCAGGGTCATTCTTTGCAACGTTTACAATTAATGAATTCAAGGCCTGTGTACATTTTAGTTTTACTTTTATAATTTTATAACTATTAACTGTGAGAGAATTTCACGTGAAGTCATTATACAGGCTTAAAATCTGAAGAGGTGGCAAATTTTGACATACTAACCGCTAAATTTATAGTTTCTGTAAATATCTTCTCTTGGGAAATTGGTCTCGAATTAAAACGTTCTAAGGTTTATTAATGATTTACAATGAATGGCAGTTTGCGTTGTAACTATGCATTTTAATGTTGCCTATGTATCACTGACCTAACAAAATTTAAATCTATTGAAACTTGCCTACTCTTTTAAATCCTTTATCTCTTTGAAAATGTCTTTCAGTTGAAGTTTTCTAAGCGTAATAAACCATATCATTGAATGAACATGTTGTGGCTCCTTACATCATAACATAGAATAGTATTTTCATTCGCTTCATATTCACTTTTATACATATTTCATTTGTGGACGAGTACTTAAATCGTGTCAACCTACTGCATAAATATATAGGCAATAAAATTAAACAATCCATGATTGCGCGGCAGCTTGTAACAATTTTTAAATCAAGGTTGTGAGCTTGAAGTAAACACCAATTACCATTGTATTGTTGTTTACTTCAAATTCGCAAACTTGATTTAAAGAATTGTTACAATCACCCGCGCAATAAATTATTGTTCGGTTGTATTGCCTATATATTTATTTGTGGCGAAAGCTGCAATCAGTTAATGTTCGTGACTGCATAGAAATTGTGCGGCCGACATTTCCAGTCAAGTTCAATGTATGCGAGACTACTAGGAGGTGAGAGCCGTATGTATAATTTTTGCCTATATATATATATATATATATATATATATATATATATATATTGCGGTTTGATCATCGCTAGACATTTAGCCGTCGTACTCCGATGATAAACATAGAAGGTCGAAACGCTTCAGTGCATGCGATTGGCGGTAGTTTAGCAATGTTGTTCAAAGACTGGTCAAATAAAATGGGATTGGTGTTTACTTTAAGCTCGCAAAATTGATTTAAAGAATCTACTACATATAAGAAATGAGATTAAATGTTTTTTACCAAGCTAAACTAAGTTACAAAATATTTTCATATGCCAATTTCTGCATAATATGGTATTTGATTCACAAGCAAATTCTAATTTTACTGATTAAATTTCGAGGGAAATTTCCAGCCGCATTATGCACATAATTATTCGTACACCTTTATAATGACATAAAGAAGCGCAAAATCGTGTTAAGCAATTTAGATTCGACTACAACGTATATCTTGTTTTATTTGCAGTTAGTCTTTCATAGGACAAGTGGAGCCTTCTCTTTGGAATAGAGAATGGTTAGTCTCCAGCTCAATGTACCACACCGTATATTAATAATTTCTCTCTACAAAAAATATGCAGGCGCCCATTTCAAAATAATGGAGTTGTTTTAGAATGTAATACTTGTAAAGTCGTCAGTAATTAGACTCGACTTACTTGGTTATTAATACTAAATTCTTTTGTCAAATTTGTCTCGTCTATTATATCCTTGAGTATGTTTTTTTATTCGAAACATTTTTTATTCTTGTGCAAGCATCCTATTTTGAAATAGGATATAACTAGATAAACACGAATATGAGCTTTCTAATGTATATTCCAGGAACTTTTCTACATACATTCTTAAATTAATCTTTTCGTAAAGGGGATACACAACCCATGTTTGTGTATTCAATAAGCAATTCTTCAAAATGCTCATATGTTTTTTTCTTACTTTGTTTTATGCGTGCCAAAACTAAACAAGTATGAAGGCATATTAATTACAATACATCATAGTTTAATCTTATTAGCATAATCTGCGTGATATTGCTTCCTACACCAAATTATTTTATTAACCGATGCCACTTTTATTTAAACGTGTTTTCTCACAGATTAAATTGTTATTGAGGCGTTAATAACGGAATTTAAATAATAATTAGAAGTATGAATTTATCAAAGTACACCTTTTAAACCAGTGATTATCCTATTTAAATATGCTAAGTATATAAACATAAACAGTATTTTTTATTAAAAATTTATCTGTTTGAATCCGGGTTCAAATCTCCGCCACGAAAATTCATGTAACCACTGAATAGCATCCAATAGGAATGAATGATTTGACATATTATGAAATGTTTTGATTCATACCAACAACATAAATATAATACGATCCTGCAAATATAAGTTAATCCCATGAATATGTATAGGCGCGTGAATGTGTTTGGCAGATATTTTTATTATATGGGATGGAAACTCTTAAGTTTTTGATTTTGGGGGTCCGCCATGTTGTTCTTTAAAATTGTGAGTATTCAGATAGTGCTTTCTTTACACGTATGATATATTTTAAGCTTTTCAGGATTAATTCGGTATCAATATGGCACAAAAGTAAAACTTTGAAGAAGAATGATGAGAGTTTGTTTGAGGGAATAAGACGACATTGCTTCGTGCAAATGATGTGTTGATATTCTGTTACAATCTACTGAATCTGACATCTGTTACAAGTAATTGCACGAATTTTTAGTCTCTACACTTTATCGAATTTTTTCCCCATTTACCTAGAGACTAGCTTATGCATTTCCATGCTAAGTTTTGTTTGCAGTATTCGCCATGCTAGAATTATTGTAGTATTTCGCGAATAAACGCTGGTGACGTAAAATGCCCTCTAATTAACCTGTGTGCATGTGCTGATGAAGATAATTATAATCATGTCAGTTGCCTGTCGGCTATTTTTTCTTAAATTAATTTAAATATCGATATATTGCAACAAACTTTGCCTCGTGTGTATAGCCTTAAAATTGAATGCACACTGCGTTGGAGTGTGTTCTGAGTTCGATGGCATTCTGTACCGACTACGAAATGTGACCACAGGTAATATTGTCTTTATTGGGATTAATATTTGAAGTTGTTTCTAGGTAAGATAAACTTGAAACGGTTTAAAAATTAATCTCCACGTCTTCAAATTCAATTAAAAAGCAAAGGCAGTTTTAAAGGGCTGATAACAAACTAGAAGTGAAGTCCACCATCTTACCTGACCAAAGACCAATCTCTCGCTAAATTTTATGCCTTGCTTTTGTAGGCGCGATTCATTTTCTACGCTGACTAACGCTACATTACTCCCACTATTTCTGTCTAATGCGTCAATCGGGTATCTTTGTGCAATTGTGGTCGCTTATTCACTTAAGCGAATCTTTCAGTTTGTCAGCCTTTTGGTTTTTCCGCGCATTTTACCAACAAAAATCATTGTGCCCGTCAATACAATGCTTGGCATATCCTGCATTTCTTTCGGATGTATTTGTCACCGTTCTGCGCAACTAATATCAATTGGTAAGGCCTCCAAAACCATCTCAGTATATGTCATGATTGCAGGACCAGCCTATCAGGATTTCAAGTACATCGTCTCTGTTTTGGTACTGCCTACGTTCACAAATTTTGGTCGCTGAATATGTCTAACGGCGTTCTCCAGATACCACACAGTTAACTGTTTAATTTTACCTCATAATGTAACGCATCACAGGCCGCTGCACTAAACGTTACTAAATTCTGTGAGCCAAACAAATTTATTTCCAATCAATAAGAAATTTTGTGTTTTCTAAAGCAATCCGTGATAATTTATTCCAAGTATATATATATATATATATATATATATATATATATATATATATATATATATATACACTAAGCAATTTATTCATAATGTCTTATTGATAGAATACGTAAACCATTATACGAATCATGAACTAATTTATTATATTTAAAAAAATCATTTTTACTTGTAAAATAACATATAGAAGACAACATATATCTTCCATAAACAAAATGTCAAAATCACATGACGTCTGATAATTATTGTTCTTTATTCAAGACATCACTGCGAAAAGATATTTTAATCTATTCAGCACGCTAGATATTTCATTTTTGTTCTTTCTGTAGAACGTTATTTCACCAATTGCAGCATTATGAAATCAATATGTGTGTACATATTACGGGTTAAAATTTGTTGATTTTATGCAAAATTATACCAATAAGCAATGATTTATCAGTCTGCATGAGTTTCATTGACAAGAAACATCCAAGATTTTGGAGCCTACGGTTCGATTTGTTATCAAGAAATTTTTTAAAGGTAATTTTAAAAAAATATGTTTTTGGGTTATGTTGAAATGTTGAAATGTAAAAGGAATAAAACGTAAAATTAGCAATTATTTCACACCATGGTGATTTTTTAAAAAGAATGACAATTGAAATACTCCAATTAAATGTAGGTAAACTGAATACAATATGTAAAATCAAGATATAATTCAGAGGAAATTAATGTGAAGGGTATGAATATTTGTAAAAAAACTTGGTTACATACAAACTGAACATATATATTGGAGTTAATAGGTCAACAGGAGTTGGACTAGCACATTTAAGACATAAATTTTAAATATTAAAATAAAACTATGTGAAAAATCTTTGCTACATATCAGTATCGAGAAATATTTTTTAATATGATGTTTGTTGCACTATGCCATTCTTTCATCAATTTGCACAACCGGAAAAGAAAGTATTATTTCAATTTTACATATTTTAATGTTTACAATTAATTGGATAATATACGTTATGCATAAGTATACTTACATTATCGTCGGCGACATCTTCTTTTAACGTGGACGCCGTCATAGGATCTTTCATTATGTCTATTATGCGCGCTGTTTCCAAGGGACCATCAAATTTTTTAATAACTCTGCCTTGGTGAAATAAAACATAGGTTGGAAAACCTTCTACTTCGAGCTTTTTGCATACAGCTATATATTTTCGAAAAAAGATTGAACAAATTTAATTCAAGGACATGTATAAAAATAAAAAAAACGAATGCTTGTCTCACTTGTGACAAATTAGCTACTATTCGTCAATTAAAAGGAATTGCAACTTACCTTGCAGTCACATTGTTGTTCCACATAAATGTTTCTACGTACGGCTAAGCTTGAATAAAAACTAGGTGATAGAAATTTTTCCTCAAATAACGACTATCTAGAGGGGTATTTTGTTTTAACTTTTAAAAACAACATTTGCCGCAGTTTAATTTTCAATTTAGAGCATTAATCACAAACGTTAAACAAAACGACGCATATTTAAAAAATTAGTTAAAAGGCTTCAAACGTATGCGATGTGTGCTAATTTGTTAAGCATTTACAATCAACGGGCGGGGAAAGCATTTAAAAATTAAGTGGAAGTACTGAGCAAAAAATCTAAATTTAGTTTATACTTTCTAAATTAACTGTAAACATAAAGTATATTTAATTGATTGTTTTTTTGATAAATTCCAAAGGATGTTGCGAAAGTATTCACGTTACTACATCATTTTCCATATATATATATATATATATATATATATATATATATATATATATATATTTAATTAAACATTTTAATGTTTTGAATAATTACCTTGATTACTAGACGAATCACAGTTAATCTGACCAAACTGTGTGTTTGTATTATTACTTGGCAAAACCGCAGACATCTCGGCATGAGCTGATTGAAATTTCGCTTTAGCCGTCTGGCAATGTCCACACCAAGGAGCATATATCATTATCAAACTGTAGGTATTAGGCTTAGAGGTAAACTCTTCTAAATTCTCGTTTGTCAATTCACTAATTTCCGCCAACTTCACGGTTTCACTGAGGCAAAGTTTGACGAAGAGCAGGATGAAGGCAAAATTTAACATGCGCCGTCCCTTGATAAACATTTTCTTTGCAATTTAATTAAAACCTGTTTTTGCTAATTTAGTTACCGTATTTTGTGTCAATATTCTAGAAATATAATTAAAAACAATTAGTATTGGATTATCATCTAAAAATTATTTATCAAATTTATATCAAAGCAATTTAGAATAGGTATGTTATGTAGGCACAAATGTGTATTAAACTTATTTCTGAACATACGTGTAACTATTAGATATTGTTTGTTGCGGACTTCTTATATATGTGTAATTGAGTATTATGTTTTGCAAACCTTGTAACAATTTATTTTAAATATAACCAGAAGGACAAACCAAAGTCAACATGAGAGGAAGGAATAATCTCAATTGCACAGGTGACTCCTCAGTAGGAGCAGAAATTATTCCCTACACCCAATTTGTATTTTTTTGTGAGTAATGCGGGAAATTGGACCGTAAAATCTCCTATTTGAATGTGCAAACCTGCATTAGTTTAGGTAAATCAAGTTTGCGAGCTTCAAGTAAACACCAATCCCACTGTATTTAACCAGTCGTCGGACAACATGACAAAACTACCGCCAGCTGCAACGCACTGACGCGTTTCGAACTTCCTTGATCATCATCAGAGTAC